>VBVR01000909.1:0-37932 GCA_011638315.1 Tetramorium parvispinum | reverse complement strand
GTAGAGGACTTTTCGACTCGGTTTCGCCCGCTCTACCTGCTCACGAGAGTTGTCGCGCCAATTACAGGACACCCTGTATAATAAAATAAAATATAAAAAAAATAAACAATTTCATTCTTGTGTTATTTTGGGACAGTTATGTAATGCAAGGAGTTTCGAGCGATCGCTTCAGCGATAGCCTGTGCCTTGAATCCTACTTCTAAGAAATAACACACGAGCACCTCGAAATAACGTTGTACGCTTGACAAACACTTGAGAAATTTCTTTGAAACTTCGATCAAACTGTTCTCGATACGAAGCAAGTTCTCAAGTTTTGATCGGTGAAAATGCAAGGTTTACAGCATGAGAAAATTTAACGGAGTTATCATACATCGATTATGCCTCGTTGAAAATAGAGGAGCGTAGACAAGTCGGTCATAAAATTATGAATATATCCAACAAGCGATAAACATCTTATATAAGCACGTAACAAGTAACGTAAAAGGAAACTAGTATCACATTTCTATCTAGAGAAAATATGATTCTACTGTTTCATATGTGATTACAAAAAGTCTCAATAATTATGTGTATATATTGATGTAAAAATTCGAGAAACTAGAAATTTTTTTCGAGAGCCTTCAGACATCCGTCCCAGATTCGGACGGAATCAATCTCTATTTGCAAAGAGGGTGTTAAACAGTGGCGTTTGCGCACGTAGATGAGAAATTGTACTGTAAATCTTCGTTCGGCGACAAAGGATTTGTCAAGATCAGAGAAGTGGTAGAAATCGCGCAAAGGGGACAGTGCCGTTGAAATTATCCGCCCGCGCGTTCTCAGTCTGTTAGATCAAAGTTATTTCCAATATACCGCGTATATTCCGCGCAGCTACGAGCTACTTCATAAATATACACGGGGCGAGCAACGGAACGAGCGGGCTACCTAAATTACTTTTACATCGTACGCTTTGGAACGAACGGTTCCAACCAGCTAACAGAGAAATAACGCCGGCCCGCTTGACAAAAAGTTTCGAAATCCCTTTGAAGTTACGGGACAGGGAAGCTTTTCGGCGAGTAAAGCGTAATGGAAACTTCGGACCTACACCGAAATGCGTAGACCTAAACGAGTTTCTCTGGAAGAGAGTTGAATTCGCGCGCTCGCTCCCTCTTGTCGGCGCATCTTGGCGCAAATATGGGCGTCTGGGGGCATCTAGAGACGAAGTTCTATTAATTAAAAGCCGAGATGCGTTGATTAGAAGTTTGCTCTTTCCACGTTTTAAATTGCCCTTTATTGTGCTTCTGTTACAAACTGGATATATAATTCACGGAGAATGACTTTCCGCAGGTAGCAGGATACGCAATTTCGTATGAAATAATCGCGGTTCCTTCGGTAGAGTTGCCTCGTGCGAATTGCAGTTTCTCTAAGCAGAGAGAAAGAAAGAGAGAGAGAGAGAGAGAGAGAGAGAGAGAGAGAGAGAGATTGGCGTATTTGTAATGTCCAATGTACGAAACTACCATTTGCAGAAGTATAATGCACAGAGTTAGCGCGAAACGACAGAAAGTTCCCATTCTACGCAATAACGACAGTTGAAATTAACATACATTTAACCTCTCTTTTAAAACCCTCTGCAAACATATAATCGTCAAATGTACTACAAATATTTTTAGAAACAATTTAACCATTTTTTCTAGAGTTGGTTAAAACGCAGATGATGGGGGCATGCAGTGGAAATATTCATTGAATTTTTCAGAGACTACGCTGAAAACAATCCATAATCAGGAATAAATTCTAAAAATGAATTACAGCGTTCTCTTTCGCTATTTTCCGTATTTTCCAGTTGGAATATAAATTCTATTCCTCATAATATTTTATACGTAACTGGCCAATATTACTTAAATAAATACATACGTACATAATTTACTTCTATATCTTTCTTTTAATATTTTATTTTCCTCCCTTTTATGGTTATTACGGTTAAGCATCCACATTTTGCTTAAGCTTGTAAAGAATGGATAAAAGATAACACGTTAGGGACCACCGCCGTCGGTTGGTGTTATGTAGAGGCTATTTGCAGACTAAATAAATTAAAAGGAAAAACCGCTATGCATTACTATCATGCATTAATACTTTCTTAATCCTAAATTCCAAGTCCGAACGAACAGGAATTCTTATTAAACACGCGGAATCCTGGCGGACACGGGCGAAAAATCGCGTGTGAACGGGGAACGGATGTGTTTACGATTCCGCCGAGATCTTCCGATGGGGCACACTGTTGACGCAGCGCGGTTGACATTCGGCTCCCACCGGAGAAAGAGAGATCCGACCGAGAGAATTGCTCGTGCAAACAGGACCGGGTTTGTCGAAGGCGAAGGAACCGCAGGTGGAGTTCGTAAAAAGGACGGCGGAGGAGAGACGCGACGGAGATCGCGCGCGGCGAAAAAACACGCGCGTTCCCTCGGCGACGCCTCGAGTGTCCTCCTAGTCGCGAACGGAATAAGTAATGCGAGTTGCGACAGGAGATTTAGCATGGAGCTTCTTCTTCGTATACAACCTCATTACGTATTTTTGGGGCTGAGCCGACGTAACAACGCCATAAATTGCGGCAATCGCTCAGTTACCTTCTCCATTCCTCTGTCACTCGTTCGTATTCGTGCCTCCTTGAGAAAGAACGCTCGAATGTGACAGTTGAAATGATTCGGTAACGTTTGCTTTTTGGTGCGAAAAACATCGGAGACACATTTAGACAGGGTAAAGCTCTTTTTCGATTTGTAGCAATATTATTATAAAAATATGCAATATATTACATTTTTTAATTGCGTGATGTATAATTATTTCATATTGAAAATATGCTTTGTGTGTCTTGCTAAAATATAAATAAACTCTCTCTTTAGCTCAACAACTTTTGATAGTCATATGGATTATTTCTCATCAAAGTAAAAAAGCGCAGTCTAAAAAAATCTAAAAACACCTGGGTCATATCATTTTGTAGTCATATATCACGAAAATTTATTACACTTCTAAATTATATTTAACCTGAGTTTAAAATATGATTTTGATCCTACGATATTTTTTAACACATTACACCGTAATAAATCTTCTGAATTCATATTATTAATGAAAACAAGATCGCGAAGTTGGTTTACTCGGCCAATGTGTCCGCAATGTATACGTGAAACTGCTTGAATTACATACACGTTCAAATTTTCCCACGGGCAAATTTTCCTAGTAGCAGACCGCATTTCAAGATCGTGATAATTTTTGATAATATTCAACTTCTATAATGAGATGCAGTTTGAGAATTATTTGAATTTCGTTAACAGAGATTTCCATTTAAAATCAAGGCTTTTTATCAGCGCGGAATAAAAATTTTAAATGCTGCTCTGTCGAATGGAAATTAAATAACACGTCGTCGATGATAACAGCGCAAACATTAGCGTGGGATATCATAAAAGGACAAGAAGCACAGCAGCATCGCTGATTGCCAGAAACCTCCAGCGATACGGTAAAAGTGAGATCGTTAAAATACGCAATATCAAATGGTAAAAATTATGATTTCGTTGGATTGTATCTCGTAAAAAAAAATGTCGACTTTTAATATTAAAAATCCATACAATATTTCGTGGAAATGCGTAACAATATATCGTTTCATACAATACAGTTTTAAATTCTCAAACCACGTACCCCATTGTTTCCGTCCTCTATTCTGATTTCTCACAATATTCCAATCAATATTTGGGTTTACAATTCCGTTGGTCAAGCGACTCGACGAACGCGTGCTCGTCGAAATTTCACTGCGAGCTTAAAAATTCGGGAGAGTTTATTTCACCATAAATCAATTTCGGAATTATCCGATGAACGCGCATCAGCTTTCGCTGATGAATCCGGTTAAGCCCAGCCCCCTTCGGGGGATTGAAAACTGAAATGATAATGCATTTTCCGAATATATATATATATGTTGTGTGTGTGTGTGTGTGTGTGTGTGTGTGTGTGTGTGTGTGTGTGTGTGTGTGTGTGTGCGTATACATTTCTGTCCCCCTCGGAATTCATTACAAAACTGATAAAGTATATCGCGCCGAATTCCCACTGACGTACGTCAGGAAACGCAATTAGAAGATTAGAACAGAAGTGAACTGCGGTACGACCGAGTTTCACTTTCGTGTAGTACTATGTGGATATGTATGTATATACACTGAGTATGCCACCGAAATTTCCGGACTGTCAATGAAACTGCAGCTGCAATTTACGTCATCAACGACATTTGTGGTAAACCGCATGCGCAAATTTTGATGCATCATATTGCGTGCATCATTATCTTTCAAATGTGGAAATAATAGAAAAGATTAAAACAAAAACGATATTGTATTGAAAAATATTGGATCATTTCCTCACTCCCGTCTGTCGTGTCACGATATAAGATATGTAAACGTTCTCACTGTGCCAAATACTAAATATATAAATATTAATATATATTAACGATCGCATTAATATGATAAATATTTTTACATTTTAAAGTGTAATATAAATATAATGAAATGTATACTTTTTAGCGTTTTAGTTTTTGCGTATGCCAATAATTGTTATATAATTATCAGTTTCGTATCGA
This sequence comes from Tetramorium parvispinum, assembly GCA_011638315.1. Classification (NCBI taxonomy): domain Eukaryota; kingdom Metazoa; phylum Arthropoda; class Insecta; order Hymenoptera; family Formicidae; genus Tetramorium; species Tetramorium parvispinum. Next base: position 33,353 of record VBVR01000909.1, on the reverse strand, counting down.
TAACCGAAAATAATAATAATGATATATATGATATTTTATATATGATAATGATCTTTTTAAAATTTATATATAATTGTGAAAAGAAAACGGTGTTAAATCTTATTTTTCTCTTTAGAAGAAGATAAATTGAAAATGATAAACATGAATAATAAAATATCTTTGTCAGAAGTAATATGTGACATACGAACTTTTTTGCAACATTTTTTTCCTCGATAAATGGAAGATTGCAAACGAAGATCTCTTTTGAAACTATTTATTGCGCTAAACGAGAATCCCGCCCATCTTCTTAAGATAAATACTTGACGATCTTCTCTTGTGAAGTAGAGATGAACGATGTTCGTCAATTGTTATATAATGTTCTTATACTCTTTATATCCAAATCTGGGTTAATGGAAAAGTATCAAAGTATCGGAAACGAAAAGTTTTCACCTGCCAACTGAATAGAGAAAGAAAGTCTTTATTTATGAACTCGTTGAAGAATTAAGAAATACAGTCCGTCGCAATCCAGGAAAATATTAAATTAAATATAGAAGATATATTTGCCTATCCGAGATGAAAAGTTCCAGCGCTCCGAAACAATTATTATTGTGTATAAGATAACAGATTGACACGTATATAAGATCGTAGATTATTCCGGGAACCAGCTAGTCCACGTCACTCTAGTGCCAAATACGCAGCTAATTTGGAAACATGGACTTGCCATATCAATCTCACCGGAGGAGAAACCAGCTTTGTTAATGTATATTGCATCAAGATGACCTGTCATAACGCATTCTCTGTATCTCAATTTTCGAATATTCTATTCGAGAACCGATATGACACTTGTCTATTTTTCGTTAATTAATTATTTTTTATTAAGAACATTATCTTAATACACTAGCGATATTATTTGTTTATTCAAGCTAAACATTATATTTTATTTTCTCTTTATTTATGTGTTATCTATTTATAGCGGAAATAAATTCAAATAATGTCTGTATCAATTAATTCAATAATAATAATAAATATTAAATTAATAATTTATAACATTAATATATTAATTAATGCATCTCTGTGGAGCGTCCTATTCAATGCACACAGCTTTAATAGGGAATAAGCTTGACGTATTGAGTTAATCTCGAGATAATAGAGATACTATCTAGAATCACTCTATGGCTAATCTGGACCTGATCGCAAGCTGCATGCGCACAAGCTCTCTCTCTCTCTCTCTCATGTTATTAGTAAACCGATTAAAAAAAGGAACTAAGTAGAGACATTTAATTAAAACTATGAACCATTCTGACGAACAGTCAGCTTGATTTATATATTTTTGAAATCAATGCCGGATATCGACTAAACTATTTCAGTGGTGTGCCTGACTACATTTATCTCACTTTCCATTAGTTCAATTCACATCCAAGTTCAATTAAAAGATTATATAACCGTTTTACAAACTAACATCTATTTTGAGCTTTAATATTCTAAGTTTATTATAAATTAACACTCTTTGAAGTAGAATGAAAAACTATCTATAGATCGCCGCGATGAAATTAAGTTACAAAAATAAAATATGACTAATAAAATCAGTATAATTTTTCTTGATTTTTTAATCTCCGCTTATCAAGTATTTTCTCACATAATTGAGAGATTATTTGTACTACTTAAAAATAGTAGAAACCTCTCTGCCATTTTTTCTTCACTTTTCTTATTTCCATTCAAGGAACTAACGAAATAATAATTATTCTAACAAGAAAGAAGGGATGACGACTTTGTTATTATGTTATCATATTCAATATTGCATATTTTTTAAATAAATCTACTATATTTTGCGGTTTTTTCAGTATATTATAATAGACATTACCTAATTTTTCATGTCATACGGACCAATTACGTACATACATACACCACGCATTATAAGTCTCTAAGCTGCACATGTACAATATTTGCGTGACTATCAGAGCTCCAGCGGCCTCTACAGCCGCACTTAAAGATATTAAATTAGAAACACAGCGTCATATTCCATAGAGCTTAGAGAATCGCGGAAACTCACGTCAGTACCGAGCGACCGCGGGCGAATATTCTATAACGTAGATCCCGCAGGAACAAAATTATGAATAAAATAGCCGGACTGGCGGGCGCACATATAATCGGAAACTATTTCACCGTTCGCGCAGTATCGTTTCGCTCTGTCGACAATTACATAGCGACGGTAATACGAGCGACATATATATATATATATATATATATATATATGTGTGTATATGTATATCCAACGACAGTGGTAGCTATCGCGACGATGGGACTCGGCCTCTTGTCGACCGGGAGTTACGTGTCGCATAAAACGTCGCTCGCGTTGAAAGGAGGATCAATTTAACGATCGCAGTTCTGGTTCTCCCAGAAAGGGGCGTTGCGAGGACGGTCGAATGGCGAAGGAAGAGCTACTTTATACAACGGTTTACGCATCTTTATCTTTATGATTACGCTCACGTAAAATCGGGGTTTAATATAAAGCCAGCAGGACTTCCTAGGGCGAATTTTACCGTGCACTCTTTGGCACATCCATCTTAGAAGGCTACGCAAAAAGAGCGCAAGGGAAGACAAGAGATATAGCTTGTATAGCCGAAAGAAGAGCCCGAATGCATTAACTTAAATATCTCAAGCATAACTCGGATTCTCAGAGAAAAGTCTCAGTTGAGATACAAGACTAGCTTCTCCAAAAAGCTTCAGTCCTCTCACAGTTTTGGTTAACAAGAGTCTATATGCTTCTTCGTGATTACCTTCTTTATCGATCTACTTACAACACGTGCTTTGCCATAATTAAAATTTGATATTCGTCATAAATCATTCAAGAAGTATTTTTAATAAATTTTAATTCTCTTTACGCATGTATGTATTATAAGAATATCCCAACTAGTAAATCTATGCTTTATATTTTTGTATATTTATCATATAAATAAAGATGGTGATATCGAAATTATAATTGTGATTTGCATTACGTTTCATCCACCTTTAGATAAATTCAACAAGTAGTATTCTAATTATTCGAGCAAACTGCGAATAATGCCATACGCGAAATTTCAACGAAAGATTCTGCATTTAGAATGTCACATTCGACAACCAGCGACTTTGAAGGCGGGACGAATGTGATTGATCTACGAGTTTTCAGATCCAGCGATTTTCCGGGCAGTTATGAATGCGATTCGAGACTTCCCGAAGGGAATAAAAGCGCAACGGGAGGAAACGCACAAATCACCGAGTATCTCCTGAGTATCTAGGACGGAGAATTGCGAGCATTCATAACGCAACGAAGGTGCAGTTCGCGCCACTTACAGAACGACGATAACTTTGTCACCCGGGGTGCCTCGTGGCGGTTCTGTATTATTCGTATCCTGGGCGCGCATATCTGTCGGCCGCGATAAATATTGCGAACCCATCAGATTCCTGGCGCCTGGGAGAAACTGAACATTAAAGTGTTCAACTTCGTTGAACACATTCAAATTCATCACCGAATTTTCTGTCTTGGGAAAATATAGTAATATACTTTAAATAGAAGAATTATGTTTATGATATTTATAGCATAATTACATTTTCAATTAAATCCGTCTGAGAATAACAACAATTACTATTCATGAACTAAGTTTTGCTTCACTGATGACAAAATTTATAAATTTATAAATTGTGAATAATTAATAATTAAATAGTATTTATATAAGAATAAAATGTCTTAATGTATAAAAACATAATCAATCTGTAAAAACTAGACGAAACTGACTGCATTTTTTTATAAAAATGATTCTATTAAAGCAATATTTTATAATGAAATTGATGACAAACTACATACTGCGACGGACATGTTGCTACAATTAAGGTCTATTTTTCTATCTGACTTTTGCAGGCGTTTCTTCATATTCCCTCCCAACTTGAACGTTTCAACGCTGTCGTAAATAAGCAAAGTAGTTTATCGTGCATTCGGAGCGTTCTAAGTACTTGCTTTGAGCAGTTGAAAAAAGGTGGTGCATGTACTATATACTGTGTCCGAGGCGCAATAAGAGTCGTAATGCCCGACGCCATAATTCCGCTATTAAACGATCGGTCGACGTCCGACGCCGTGAAAGCGCGACGGGTCGATCGATCGTATGACCGGCTTGATCGGCATCCGTTATTGTGCGTGATGAAAAAATCGGGTCCCTTGGGCTCTGCCTTTCACGGTGACTCATTATGAATATCAATCAATCTGTGTCATTCAATCCGTTCGTTATCATCGCGATGCATGAAAGTAATCTCAAATACGAAAACGAGTTAAAAGTAGTAAAAAGAAAAGTGTCAATAAGTTTGAATTGTAAAATGTAAGTAACAAAACGTATTTGAAAATACCTTAGATACATGATTAAAATATTCTGAGATTACCGAATAACAAATTATCTCTAGTAGATAAAATCTATACAATAAATGTAATTAATTATTTTAGTTAACGTATTGATAACACTTGTAAAAATATATATTTTAAATGACATTGTACAAATAGAAAAAAATAAGAAAATAGCGATAATAGATCGATAATAAATTTAAATAATTTCTTTTCATAAATATTTCCCTGAGTTTTCATTAATTGATTATATAATGCGCCTATTATTCTGTAGTGCGATCGTTAATGATGATATCAATAGGATAAACCATTTTATTCAATCAACGAAAATCGATTTCTTTAGGTATTATCAGCTTATTCCCCTCTAAGCTTCTAATGCCTAAAAAGAAGGCAAAGAGAAGAGAATAAAAGTGGAAAAGTTAAGAAACGGGAATGCTGAATGCAGCAAGAAGGAGCGACTTTATCTGCAATTCTCGATACGCGAAACGAATCGGCAGCGAACGATTCTTCATTTCCTACTCTTTCGGCTTTTGTGCTGCCGCTATACGGTCTCGTTAATTAGAACCGTTGCTACCGGAGCTTGCCTCGAATCCTCGTTACCCTTCCCCCCCTTCTGCCCAATAGAGGGAGACAATTGTTTCTCGGGCTTCTCATTGTTATCTCTTCTTATCGACGAATGGTGAAGACTCTACCTTGAGAAAGTCCGAACAGCGCGTAATAGAGATTAATCATTGCCGTTTATATATTGTCGTTTTTGTTGATTTCCCTGAGAAGGGAGATAGACCAGTGGATGTTACTTTGATTATTTTAACGAAATGAGTAATGTGCTCTGAATCAACATGAAAGTTACCAACAAAAAGAATCGCACAGCATTAGGATTAGTAAGGATTTCGACCTGAATTCTTTTATGTAAAATCACGTAGCGGATTATTATTCCCGTAACAACGCGCGATGTTTGCTCCATGCTTTCAACGAGTTTTGGTTGCGTATTCTATGAAACGTGTCACTGCTTGTGGAGGGGAAACATTATTTCGTGCTAGGGCTTATTTACTTTCTCGAACTCCAACAGCTGGGATATATATGATGATAAAGTTTGCGTAACGCGAGTGAAACGTATCGAAGTTCGATTACTCGGATCACGGATGACGGGGGGAGAGCGAGCCCAAGTTACACGTCAAAATTTGTGTCTGTCGTCAAGCAACTTTCGGCATTTAACTCGGCACACTCGGTATACTTGTAGAGAACGTTTACCTGTTATTAGCCGCCGCTGCTCTTCGGGAGTACGTATGTGCCTTCCGCGTTCGCACGACTGGAGGAGTCTGGAAACAGAACAGAATGCGGGTGCAATTACGATTAGCGCCATGCTAATTACCATCTAATTGCCTAATTACGGTCGAGTGCTATCTATTTTCAAAACTGAGACAGATTAACTTATTATCGGAAAGGTAATAACAAACTCATGACTTGCAGAAGTATCCATTAAGCACGCTCGAAAAGATTTAATTACTTTCTTACTATGTTGGACGGCGCATTATTAACAAATGTGCACATAGAGCAGGCATTACTCCCTCGATTTTGAATGCACGTTCTTTCACGTTGATTCCAAGTCAACATATGCTTTGTGCTTCAGCTTATTTTAACTTAATTTGTTTTTAAAATTTAATTAACTGTAATTAATTGTACATACATAAATTAATCATAACGCACTATATTGCGAAAGCCATGCGTAGAATATATACATGCGCAAATGTGGTTCAAACAAGCCCAGCGTAAATCTTGACGCGCGTAATATAAATCAATCACCACGCGAAACACGAGATAACGAAACAAAAAGATTATCATGCAAAATATTAGCGGGAAATTGTCACGAACTCGATTACAATCTGCTCGTCCGCGCGCTGCGTCGCGTCTGCCTGTAATCGAATGCACATAATACGGCGCGGTAATCGATAATCGTGTAACCAATCCCGATTCCGCAATGTGATCCCTCGGATCACACACGAGATCTTGGGTCTCGGGCGGAAAGTAAAGCGGACAGTTTGCCCAGAAGCTTATTATGCGCTCACGACCAATAATAAGCGGTGTGTCAAACGCACGGTGTGCACCAAGGTCGATATCGTACCTGCCCGCGTCATGTAGTTGCCGTACACATTCGGACAATTGTATATCAGTCGTGAAACTGGCGGCCCGCGACGTCGCATGGCACCGACAATTTTGCCGTAGCTAAAGTTCTGACCGCTTTTATACGGTTGCAGAATGAGGTTAAGATAGGATCGACGACCGTTGCCACTATTGTCTTTGCGTACTCACGCTTTGAAACGATTTTCGTGCACTTGTTATCGCACGACGCTACGAATGCGAACCGCGAGCGCGCAGCAGCATCGACGCCGTAAGCGCGCTCGCCTCGTTTGTAATTAGCACCAAACGCGGCGTATAATAGTTTCGGTCCGCACCAAACACACGTTTAATCATGTTATTTCGGAAAGCGCCCTAAGTAACGAATGTTTTAGAAAAACTAACAATAAAAAAAGAAATTGCGGCTGCGTTTGACAGAAATATTCTGCTAAACTTATTGCTCAAAATATTCAACAATATTAAAAGTAGACCAATATTTGATTAAATGATAGAACGTCCTGTAACGACATTTTAATGGGACAAATGTGGAAAATTTTGTTATTGAACTACTGATTCATTCTAAAATAAAATTCGACGTTATAAATTTTCATGAAATATACAACAGTTAATATATAATAAATATAAATTCGTAATACTAGAATATGGTAATATTTCCGTCAAACGGGATGTATTTTAGAGTATCGTAAACATGTTTATATACATATCATGCAATTTACTTGCAATTAAACTTTTCATGGTAGATTCCTTCAAAATTGTTAAATTCTGTTTGATTATTTTTCAATTGAATTTTGTAATATTCGTAATATCTATTCATACTTTGCATTAATAGATATTTTAGCATGCGGATAATCTTTGCATTATACATAAATCACCTGCTATATATATATGTATATATGTACGTATATATCGACGTGAAAGAAAGTATAATCGACCTCGTCGCCACGTAAAAAAGGGGTGCACAGATGGTCGACATCGTAAAATTCTTAGCGGAAAACGCGCTTTTGATATATCATGCGCAAAATCTGCTTATTTGGAAAACTTCCTTAGCATCGTAATTTGTGGCTCTACATAAAACGTCAAGGACGCTACATCTAATTAATACGTGATGTGGAACAAATGTTTACAGTGTAATAAAGTCGGTAACGCGCCGGACATGCCTGGTTAACGTAGATTAGAATTTATCGTGTAATGCTGAAATATATGGCGTTACGCTGTGGTTGTGCGAATAAAATAACAAAAATTAATCGAAGAAATAAAAAAATAAATGGCATAGTGATCTTTATCAATAAAATAAAATTTCGATAACATATAAAAAGTTTGATTTCAAAATTTTCATTTGTAGTTATGCTATTAATTTCATTGAAAAGGTATTTTTACTTTTTATTATATTGCCTCGTTAATAACTAAATAAATATTTAAGACAAGAAAAGAAAAAAGGACACTATTATTTTTTATCTAATTATTTATTCAAAACTCTATTTTAAGATGGTTTATTTATCGCTTTAAACAAATTTGACTTAGCTAGTTTCAAAAAGTTCAAACACATGAGAATAGTTTATGTATAAAACTTTTAGACGATTCTTGATTTAACGATCAATATTAGCATCAGTAGCATGAAATTTACATAAATATATTATTCGCAATTTAGAAAATTAATATATATTTTTACAAATGAAGAATCTATATGTGTGTAGATATATATACTTGAAATGAGTGATATGACATGTATTTAAAGAAGATTGACTTGATTGAAATGATCTTTAGATTGGCTTTCCAAAAATAATAAAGTTTAAACAGATGCGTATACATATTACAAATAATATAAATGATTCTATCGAGAAGTCGAAATAAATTCGAAATTCTTAATGGGATACAATCGCAACGTCGTTTCGGTTTCTGGTAGTCAATCATTGATCGAAATCGAACCTTACGCATTTGCCCCTGTTCTATCGAGACACCAACGAACACGCGTTCATTAACATGCAACGATATCCACGTCTATCTACAACGAAGTCACGTAGGTTTAACCGTCCGACATGTCTGGCCATACATCAGCATTCACCACAACTTTCTCTTAATACATTTGCTTAATTCATTATAGCTAAACTCGCGAGTAACGTGTATATTGATAGAAGATTCTTGGATATTTAACGCGAAGTCTCTCAGGTTCCATCATCCTACATCCATTTCAGTTTCTTTATCCAGTATAGAAACATTTTCATCAACATTTATTAAATTATTATTCAATCGTCGTGGTTATTCGTTTATTCTGATAGACGGATTAATTTAATAATTAATCGGTTAATTAATCTCATTAGTCAATCACATCGTTATTAAATGAGTCTGCGTTAAATAGGATTCTTCTTTAAATTTTAATACACTTATCTTTCCAAGCAAAATTTTGTCAGTTATATTTGTCATTGATCTATTTAAAATAGTTACAATAACTGCAATACTTCTATTTTAGATTTTTAACATTCCTTTCAAAATATATTATTATATTTATACAGCATCCAAATAAAGATAAGTTATTATTCATTAAAAATTATCTTATGAATATACGTACATATAAACGCGTATATTGGAGTTTAATAGCGCTTATAAAATCATATTTTATATAATTTACAATGATTTTTCAGAATTTATATAAATTTAGAATCCAATTATATGTTGTATTTGCAAAAGGCTTCACTCTGACGTTCATCGTTATTATTTTTAATAACATCTATGTAGAATGGACGAAATATCATTGAATTTGTATCACTTCTTGAACCAGCAAATCATACAGTTTTTATTTTTAAAAAAATTAAATGCAATTTTATTAGATTTGATATTGAAGCACTCGATGCGTTTTACATAAAAGCCGTCCATTCGATCCTCTCTTTCAGCCTCATCTGGTATCCTAAATGCAAAATCCGAGATTAATCCGGTAGCGCTGACAAAATTCGCGGATTAAATCGCTTCGATTCGGTAATCGGAAAGTGACAAGGAGATATTCAACTGGCGAGATTTAATGGACAGATGTCATATATCGTGTCAAAAATGCGCGCGTTGAGCTAATACCCCGTTGTGTTCTGAGATTCGAAAACGACAGGATCAGAGGTTTAAAAGAGAGAAATATAAACAAAATTTCGTTTATATCTCTCGTGATTTTGATAGAACAATACAGTATTGAATGTTTACTCTTCTTATTCACGATTATTATTAACAAAATTTGTGTTCTCTGTGAACAAATCTTTTAAATGCGGCTTTACAATAAGATATTGCTTTAAGTCTAATTTGTATAACAATTAAAATTTAAATTTAAAACCAAAAACTATTGGTGTTGTTTTATATCAAAAGTTGGATTCTCTAAATACGTATTTATAAATTAATAACAATTACGTATTAAAATTGATTCATAAAATTCATTTATTTCTTAGGTTACGAAAGATAAGAATTATTAATGTAATGTGAGTAACACGCGTAATTGAAAATGTTTACCTTGATTTAGTGGACTGAATTACCGTCACCTGAATAAACATTCTACGTATTGATTTAATCATTTAACGCTTAAGTAGCAATCAGTATTGTTTAACATAATACAGTTCGAAATACACGTACATAAATCATAATTTGGGCTAATTCGGATATCGTGAGCGCACTTCTCATACTAACCATAGGAAATATTACAAACTGACATTTACAGTTGTGATCAATTATGTGTAACATTAAAATATTCTCTTCCATGCGAATATTTTACTTAGCGCCGGAATTAACGTACCAACCTAACCAACGTTCGTTACCCTCGTTCTCCTATTAAGCATAAATTTTCATTTTATTAAAGAGAACGGACACAAATTTATCTATCGATAATTGAACATTTTAATAACTAATATAAATTTTCCATAAATTTATTTGTGATCGGCTTTCTCAATTCATGCTATCAATCGCGATTTATTTCAACTAATTGTAAGACTAATCAAATTTCGTAATAATAAATTATATAAATAATAATTAAGCATTAATATCGATGGAAAATAGTAACAATATGTTTCGGAAAAAGAATACGAAACAAATGTACAGATTACGTTCCAGAAAAATCTTCTGTATATGTAATTTCTTATCACTTGGAAAGAATAGAGAAAATTTATCCATAGCATCGGTCAAAACATACTTTTTTTTAGTTACTTATAACATTCATTAATTAAAAATATTTTCAATAAACTTCTATAGATAATCTAATATAATATCTTAATTAATCTTATGATCAATTAAGAGAGAAATTATCCTTGAAATAATTAAAATATTCTATTATCCATCGTTAGGTCACTCGATAATAATGCTTTAATCTTAATGTAAAAGGCAGAATTTTTAAAATCAATATTCACAGAAAAATTCGTTTTATAAGTTTCATCATTAGGTAATGAGTTAAAATCGAAGATAGAAGCAATTTCTGCTACATCCTCTTTATATCTTTTGAAGGCAAGAATCTCTCTTGAATAAAAAATATTTGACCGATCTTACGCATATTACTGTACATTTAATTTGTAACCAACTTATTGTCCGCATTCATCACAATAAATTACGATATTATGACCTCAAATATGAGGGCTATTTGTAACTGAAGGAGTTACGGTAATTCCATCGCTAAGTTTAGAACCGATGCAGGCGAGAGTTAAGTATTTAAGACGCTGTTAAAGTTTCACAGACTTTCCCGTGGACTCACTACCCGGGCTTTTTGAAGTGAGCAGCTGGCAAGGAGCTCTGCTATATATAAAACAAGTTCAGGACACATACGCTTTCTCTCTCTCTCTCCTTCTTTGCTTAGTCTGATATGCCCGGAAAATTCTTCTAAATATTTGATCGCGCGGCCCAGTCCGGATTTTACAGGCCGTACAATAATCCTCGCGGTATACGCCCCCAGCTAACTCAATTCCCTTCTTTCTCTCCTCGTGCTCTAATAACCCGACGAAAATTAAGCTTATTCTTGTTATCTCCGCTCTCAATCCGCGCACTACGGACGCCTTTCGCGTGCGTAGGATTAAATTTGTCTAACTCTAGTCGAGACCGCATATTCTTTCTACCTAAGCAATATAGTTGACGTTGACCTAATAAATTAAAGAAGAAGCGTTGGTTTCTACTAGTGAAATAAATAACATCGTAAAGTAGACTTTTTTAATATGTTTACTTCAAATATATTATTCTTGTCATTAATTAAATACTGATGAGAATTTTTTATGAAATATAAATATTAGATGTATTATATTCGAAAATATTATTACAGCTACTTAATTGCGACATTAGAAATTGTTTAGCTGACTCCGAAATAACTTTCTTTTAACATTTCCTTTATCAGAATTTTGTTAGTATGAGGCAACAAATGAAAATGATACCATTCATTTTTTTCGTTTCGAAATTAAGTAATATAAGATTATTTGATATTATTTATAATAATGATTTAATGTAAAGATTTTATTTATTTATTTATGCAGAGAGAGAGAGAGAGAGAGAGAGAGAGAGCGATTGAAAGTTTAATTCATCAAGTCCATTCTTTTAAGGATATATCGGAGGCTATCTTCGAAATAGTACCAAGTCGATAAAATTTTGTGAGATTGAAAAACAATCTTTTAATCTTCCTGATGTGCTGCAAAAACTTTAAACAAATCCGATAAATAATTGCTGAGTAATAACGATTTTAATTTTTATTGATTTTACACGTATTCTTATGGAAGGAGATGGTTTTGAAGGATAAAAATATTGAAGAAATGATATCAATGTTTTCAATTTTTTTGTACATCTAGTATACGGATAGATGAAGCTATCTACCAAGTTTCAATTATCTTCACTACATTGTTTTAAAGAAATAAATTATAAACTGACAAAAATATGCTATCAGTACCATAAATAATATTGGAAAAACATTTGTAATATAAAACAATACCTTTCTAGGAGTAAGAATAAAACTCCAATTATAGTTCGAATTTCTTACATCTAGATTTATTATTCGTAAGACATAGATTTCAATATTTCAAATTTCATGCACTTTTATCTAAGATTGTACCTCCGATACATCTTTAATGCCATCCATTAATTTTTGAGGATTACTGTAACAAATAATTTATGAATTCTGAAATATGTATGAGTTTTCGTTTCTGGTGTCACGATTAAATATTGTTGCTGTGATCAGTTTAGAATACGCATGGCGAATTTTATTTTCAAATAAATTAAGATACTTGAATATTGAATATGAGATACTTGACGCAATAATACTTGCAATATTATATTTTGTTTCGATCAATTTTATTATATATTACTATGTAGTACATGAACATTGAATTTATTATAAATATTAATGGATGCAATGTATATGTGTAATTGTTATTTTTTATACTTTCAACATTTTCAAAATTGACAGTAAGATAATATAATGACCAAAGAGTACTAATTATGAGTATCGTTTATATGATGTCAATTATTTCAGTATAGTAATATTATTAATATTAATATTTATAAAATTCTTTATAAAATTTTTTATCGCGCTTTCTTAAAATTTATATGTATTATTCACACTTTTCTGTGTATATATAACAACCATTAAATTTGTAAATTTGTAAATTAAACATTTCTATATCTGGCGCGTTTATCAAGATAAATGCTGAAGAAAATAGAAAGATTATCTAAGATAATAGAAAAACATGCAATTTTAAATGTTATATACGTCGAAAATATAACGACTCCCAACGAGCAGACATTCTCCCCCTCTCTCCCACGCTTTATAGTAGGCTTTAACCAAGATGACTAACATGCTGTAACGCAGTCAAACCTCAGTCATCTCGCGCAGAACGTTCGCAGCGGAAGGTAGTCACAAGTCGAAGAAATCGGATCGCGATTGAAATTATTATCGTGTATATTCGACATTTTTCTATTATATATCGCGACATTCTATACAAATGTACACTGCTGTGAAAAAAATATTGTTTGAAATTGTTTTTCGTTTCTCAACAATTCAATTTTATTGGCTATAATAGAAAGTGTTTAATAAAATTATTAAATAATTGTACATTAATAAACAACTCAATTGAGTTTAAAAAACCTTTTTAAATTTAGAAAATTATTTATAATGTGCACGTTCGAGTTTTCAGAATGTTCTTAATTTGCGGTACGAAAATCCGCAAAGTATATAATAATCTCGTTTGCAGTACGTCTAAAACCATGTGAATATTATCTGTACGATAATATATTAACAATTTCAGAGTATGCTTTAATCTTCCACAGACATATGAAATATTAAATTTCGTAATCTTCTAGTTAAATGAAAAAATTCATAGTTTTCCTCAGAATTTCGAAAGAAATCTTTGATAGTTAAAACATTGATGTATGACTAATTACGTTGTATTTATTGTTCTCCTTCACAAAATGTTTTATCAACGAAGTAGGCTAGTACAGATAAACATTACCGATCGGAGCGACTTTTCAACTGTACAAATCCGCGGCAGTTGTTTCGTGAACGAAAAAAGTATTACGACTGCAGTAGACTAACACGACCGGTGAGAAAAAAAAGAAACAAGCTTTTGCACCGACCGAAAACCGTAAAATGCACCGTAAAGCGCGTTACTGCGGGCCATTTAGAAAGATCGATCGATCCCGTGAACACTTTCAGAATGATCGATGCACCGTCCCAGTATGCCGGTTCCTTTTTCCAAAATAGAAGACTGGAATCGTTGCCTGTGCGGAGATAAATCACCGATTTTCTCTAGTAGTGTGTATTGAAAAATACGGGAATCATAAATTGTGGTAATCTTGATAATATACAAAGTTTGAGAAAGCAATGTATTATTTATTATCGTGCGTGTATTTAAAAAAGTTACTTTCTTTATATTTATCATTGGGAGATATATCAGCTCTTCCCATAGTGTGGATCAGGTATTTCGATCGAATTATCATTTCATTTCATTGACTTCATTAAACATCTAGGCATCGATACTCAAGAGTATTACAAAATACGTTAGTTCTGTATCTGATATACGCTTTATATTATTTCTCGTATACAATACAAATCGTTGATATTCTTTTTGACTGAAAGCCCTCTTAATACGCTATTAAATATAATGGCCGTGTAATATATTTTCATTTCATGTTTTTATTATGTCTTTAAAATCTGATATCTCATAAAAGAGATAAAAGTGTTTTAATAGAAACTTGCGAATAGTGTTCCTTACGAGAGGAAGAAAGAGGAAAAAGCAGAAACGAAACTCGTGAAACAAGACGATGAACCTTATATGTCGTACGATAGTCTACTATTTCCTGGCTATTTATTTAAAGGGTTTGCTGCAATCTTTGAAATTATACGCCGGTCATCCTCCGGACCTTGTAAAATGCACTGCTGATTTTGACGTAAGTATATTTTCTTTTTTATATGTATAATTTTCAATTAAACATATCAAAAATATATTCATTTGAAAATGTACTAAATGTTTGTAACCATTACACATCTTCCACAAATTGTATTATAATAAATATATTTAAATATTTTTAGAATTTACATAATATTTATTTCTTATTTTTATTTCATTATATATTATATTTAATTATGTAATTTGTATTTTTGAGATTTCTAACAAATTTTTTAAAAAATTTATTAAAAATATTATTTCATAATTTAACATAAAGTATTGATAATATTCTATATTGACAAAATAGTTGTATAGATTTTTCTAAAGAAGATATTAAATATTGCTTATTGCAAAAGAAAATACAAGTTTATTAATATAATATTTGCAGAGACAGAAACTGTCTATTAACAGAAGTAGTCTACGGTATTTGATGTTCGGTAAGGATGCGTAATACTACTTTGTCGCTTGATTATGGATGCTTGCGTTCGTGATTATCGTACAGGATATCCTCGATAATTTTCGAGGTCTGGTTTCTCCATAGCTCACCTGTGCCGTCCGGTGGGGTCGGTGGATACCCCTTGCGGGCAGCAATGTGCCGCGAACGGATCGCGGTGAGTCAGCAACGATAAATCGAGCGATTTATGAAGCGGCACGGCCAACGATCATTCTCGAGGAATAATGTCGAGATCGATCTACGACATTGAGGCGGGTCTTCAGAATTTTTAGACGCCCATCAGCCTTGTTAATTGTCTCGGACAAAAGTCGAGACGCTCTTTTATATGACATGATGATCAAATCAATTCTCGATCATAACATTGAGCCATTAGACCGCGAAGATATTCTTAGAAAAATATTTTAAATGTGTAGTCATACATATTTTTTCATCTGATAAGCAAAATAATTTGCGCGAAAAGATTCGTAAAAATTTATATCATGAATTTTATTACACAGAGATATAATTTTCTGTTAGAGATATTATCTTTTGCTTTTTTACTTTAGATTAAACGTTTATTATTAAATATTTACTTTTTCACATTCAGTTTTATACTATTACTATAATATTCGTATATAACAAAGTTCAAAAATAAATTTTTATGCCAAATTCTTGGATTATTTTAAAATTAATCATACTTTAATAATATCAATATTTTCTGAATTATAAGGAAAAAATATGAGAGTAAAGAACTTTTAAGAACTTCATGGTTATATATTTTCTCCAAACTAAAATTAATTTTAAATTTGTTAAAAATCTATTATTAAGTTCAAGCTTACTCTGAGATACTTTATATACAATAAAACGTTAAATTATGTAAAAACATCTACTAGACAAATAAATTATATTGCAAAATATCACAAAATCACAGATAGTTTTTCCAGCAAAGGTATTTGCTAAAGTGCTTAAGCAAACCCTGTTTACATTAATTATCTGCGGTATCTTTCACAATTTCCTTGATAACTTTTATCGGACAGGGCTAATTTAATCGATCACGCAAAAAGCTATACGGCTAATTAGTGTCACACTTTTTACGCCCATTTTACGATCTAGATATACACCGTGGCCATTAGTGGTATTACAAGATCACATCACAGCTCGTTACGATAAATTACTGTACTATTATGCGAGAGAATGTGATTTGTAAATAATACTTTTACGCAAGAAATTATCGAGAATGGCAATCTGTTGATCCTCCGTCTGAATAATGCAATACATTTATTAATATGGGCAAATTATACAATTGTATTGAAGAATTACGTATAGAGTTTCATATTTTTATCTCTTAAATAATCTAAATATTTCGACTTTTTTTAAACATAAATTTAATTTAATATTATTTTCTTACATCTTTTTAGTTTTCAACATTCAGTGCCTGGTAATTAAGCGTCACGTTAAAATTCTATTCGCGTAAAATCCATTTGGAATTAAATAAAGAATAAGGATTTATTATCTCTATTTGCACTGATAGAACTTCATGGAAGGCCGTTTAATTTCAATCGCTTAAAAAGAAAGTTTTGCCAGTTTCATAAAAACTTTTTTCTCACTTAAGTATTCTTAACACAATGCGAAAGTTAATATACGTAGTTCGTTTTTCTTCAGCGCCCCCATACATATATAAGCACACTTTTTTTCTACAAATTATATTAAAATTGCCAAGTTATCCCATCGAAAAATTTCCGCAAGCTTTTACATAATCCTTCTTAAAATTATGCAAAGATTTCAATAGCGCGCAATGTAAGCGCGCGCAATATTTTGATCCCACATGTAATCACAGATTTCTGCAGTTATACATTTTTCCTGGATTCTCTTGAAATTTCTTTCTCATTACAATGTGATAATCACTCAAATCAGAATACTGCAACCTCGAAATTTATTTCAATGTAAATTCGTTCGTTTACTGATTTAGCTGTATCCTGCTCTGCGAAATCACGAAATTTAGAAAGTGAATATTTTATATTTGCATATTTGAAAAAAAATTAATCTAACGTGATGACATCGACTAAACATTATGGGAATGGTGTCACGTTACGTGCACGGACATTCCAACGATATAAATTAATCGATCGAATATCATAGATTTCATTAAGGTTCAAAGCAATCTATCATTACTTAGATTACAAAGTATAAGATTTCAAGAGAAAATACCATTTTCTAAAGATGACGCTCTTTTTCTGATTCCTTTCCTATCGCAAGCAAAATAATGTTACACGCTGCAACGAAAACTCCGTATTTCGTTTATCGAGTATTATTATAGTTTCGTGATTGCATTGTCGATAATTAAAAGTTGACCAGCAACCGAACATTTTGCTCAGAGGTCTGCGAAAGGTGCAGTAAAAATGCATTACATTTAGGCGTAATATCCCCGCAGTGATATTTTTTCCGCTTAAAATAAAACTCGGTCAATCAACAATTAACTTTTTAATATCACTGTCGTGAAAGCATTAAATTCCACTATTTCATGCATTGATCCATCTGACTGAAATGTATCAAAAACTAATTGGGCTTTTTCGATAGATTAACACGTTTCATTAACTGTGCGATCGGGAAAATTTGTAATTCACACATAAAACGATAAACACTACTTCATTTAATGTCTCTTATTATTTTACAAATATCATTTATTGAAAATCTCCTGCACTTACTATTACCGATAGGTGTATTATTCATTTTTATTAAAATAGCGACGAAAAAATATACAAGCTAATATTTCGAGTAAAAAATAATTTTACGGTAAAAAGAAAAAATTATTGAAACCAAAATAGAACAAGTTTATTTCATGCTATCTCTTTAGTAAAAAAAAGTTGTACTGCTAGCTAAGAGATCTGCTTCGTTGTTATCTGCGATCTATTATTATATATACATACACATACGTATATATGGTTTGAAATTATTTCAGCTAATCATAAATAATCATGAATAAACATTTGACTATTAATGGCCGCGATTTTTGCAAAAATATCGTTCCTTTTTTATCGTGAGGTTGGGTGCGAATTGGATGCGAGTTCTAAATAACGGATCAAACATTCCAGCCTTGTACGGGACCAGCATGTGTGGGAAGTACAATTTGTCTGCGCCGACATGCCAGCGGGAAAAAAATAGTTTCCGATTGAATTTAATGCTCCACGCTGGCTGCGTACACTCCAATCAGCTGAAGTATCAAAGAGCGAACCGGGGCAAACGATAAACGATCAACTGCGAAAAGAAAGGGAGAATGAGAACGGACAAAGACAAAAAAGGATGCGGTCGAAGAGCAAAAAAAAATAATGAAGAAAAAAGTTTTTACATATAGAAAAGAAACATATAAACGTTCTTCATTAATTCAATTTTCAATTATACAATAGTATCATCGACCGATTAATCGTCGACCGATAGACCTATTTTGATCGATATATGGCAATGTATCTTTTGTGAAGCTCTTCCTTCGGCTTTATGTTTTTCCACTGTCCTGTCTAATCTTACTCATGATATGTACAAACATTCACTACTTGAATCAAATTTATTGCGTTGAACAAGAATAATCTCGTGTTATTTGCCAGCAATTTGTAGTCGTCCGTTTAATTCGCTGGAATCGTCCACTCCAATTCATTTATCGCGAGTAACTTACATCACATTACAGTAACTTGCGTCACATACTTTTCAATCCTCGATTAACGCCCAAGTAACAAAATGAATGATACATAGAAGATCTACTGCGCCAATTTTTATCGCGTTACAGACATCTCATTTTCTCCATTACGGTGATAAACCCGCGCTCTGCACTAGGTTGGAGTCAATGGTTTTGTTATAAATAAGCCAGCCTTAACGGTGTCCAATTTATACGCGTCCCTCTTAAGGGCTCGCGATTTGTGGTATATACCACATAAATATTCTCCTTATTTTCTCGCTCCCGTCATTTTCCAATCTCTTGCCACACGTGTTATACGGTAACGCGATAATATCTCTTTACATGGTAACATGAAAGGTATTCAAGTCCTACATTTTCATTATAACAATGAAATGTCGAGACGTATACATTTATAATGAAATGTCATTTCATCGGCAATAGGTATGTACTATCGACGAACAAATAAGAAACAAATCTTGAAAAATGTTGAGCTTTTGCGTATTTCTTACCCAGGACTGTAATGAAAAAATATTCACCAAAAAGATAAAGTAAAAATCTTGAAAGCTATTTGTGATTTCCATATTTTTCATGATATTCAAGATATCTCATAATGAAAAATTGCTCGTAGAAAAAAGATATCTAAATAGAACCTATTTGCGAGATGTATACATTTTGTGCATTCTTATAATGATGATGAAGTTATCGAGATATACACAGACCTAGACATAATTCAATTACATTGCCTGCCTACGAATAAACTGGTATCAAACTTCACAAAATATGAAACTCTCGTATTTTATAATTTGTTTCTTATATAATATTTATATTCTAGGAAAAATATTTTAATGCAATCGTATAGCTTATTTTTATAAGCTATACGATTTAAAATAAATTACTAGACATAATTTAAAATAAATTACTAGACATCTATACGTTATAAAAAAATCTCGTTTTCTGTATGTTATAAAATAAAAGCGAATTAAAACAGAGTAGTGACACCTTCGATCAATTACAGTTTTTCCCGTTTTATTTTAAATTGAATTGCTTTTACTTATTTCTCGGATTATATTCCCCATTCTCTCTCGGAAAATGGACTTTTATTGTTGGTTTAACGTGGAACATATTCACGATAGCCGTATTGTCTTTCACTACAAAGGTGCAGGGTATCGCGCATTATTCTTAAATTTCTTCTGAAAACGGAAGCGGTTAGGTCGACGGTTACGACTGAATATCAATATACAAATCGCACTGATTAATTTTACAGTACAAAGGAAGTATTCTTGTGCAGTTCCGCTCACGGGTTTTGAAATTCTTTTTGATAGATATTAAATTTCACATTCCTTTCTCTTATCTTTAATAATGATAAAAACATTTGGTTTTTTCTCGCGTGTATTAATTCCAATATTATCTAGAAAAAGAAAAAAATGTTATTCTCTGCAATTAACTGAGATGGGATTTTAAATATTAAACATGTAATATATAATACTTTATCTACGCATTCAATTTTTTTATTAATATTCGCGATTCAAAAATATTCAAAAATATTAATAAGTTTTATGCTTTTAATATCAATAAGTTTAAGATGCGTGTTATGCTTTTCAGTCCAGTTTTAAATTTTAAAATAGATTTTAAAAATTAAATTATTATATTAAGAAAATGTAAATATTATCTGTTGCATTCATATTTATTTAATTTAAAAAGATTTTTGCAATAATTATATTTTTTATAGAATTAAGAATTAATAAATTTTTCACTTTTGCAAATCCTTTACAAATCCGTTCTTAATTTTATTAAGTCCAAAAGTTAAAACAGAATCAATTCGAAGGGAAATGTATCTATGTACCGACCTCGATTCGAACTTGTTGCATTAAACAAGCCTCACTACACTGTCCATGGATGCATCGAAAATAGCAATCACCCACATCAAAGACGAAACTTCGCGCATGTAATCCGAATTCCACATAGTGGGACTTGAATTTCGTGGGGTTGAACTGGCAATTGCTAGGATTCAAAACACATCTATGAACATTCACATGCGCAACATACGTGTAGTAATATATATATATATATACATGTGTGTAGAATAAAATTTCAGGGAAATACATTATGAAGAATTGAGACGAATCGATTTATTTTCGAAGAATCGCAACCAAAGAAAGCGTCCATCGATCGATTTACAATAAACTGGAGTAATATAAATTATACACTATAATTATGAGATAATCCTCTTATATGTCCTAAATGATATAAATTTTATTTTTACCGAGATATATATTTATGACTAATTGCATCATGGCAATTATAAATTTCTTGAATTGGGTTATTACAGTAAAATATAAATATAAGAAATAATATTGTAGAATGAAATGCGAAAGATTAACAAATACAAATTAAATCAGGGATTACGACGTAACGACGATCTGTATTTTTGATGAAATAGCGTATTATATTGAATTAACGATAAATTCTCTCCAAACCAAATAATCTCTAAATTAATTTAACCGAGTAACATAACGAATATATGAATTTATACATTTGACTAAGAATATAATCATCAAATATTTATCGGAACGATCTACATTATGCAATATATCGTTAATAAAATAAATAACTTGCACATAACTTTCTACCTTTGTCAATCTATTTGCATTAATCACAAATTTCCCGTTTTTTTTTTGCGAATCTCAGTCGACACAATATGCATTTAAAGAATTCTACAATAATATCGGAACAGAACCGTTAACGTCGAATCTATTAGATATAGAACAACGCGGCCAATAATTACCATGTCCGATACGTTTCTATGTCTAAACAACAGAAGGCCGTATCCTTTGGAACATGCCGTTAATCATGCGATCCACCCTAAAGTTTGCTTAGACTCTGGCTCCCGATTAAGTAAAGAGGTTACGAGAATATATAGGCGAATCCTGACACGTGATCGTTAAGGTTTCAAACGGCACGTAGAAGATGGTTTCGACGTTGAAACCACGGTAATTATCCAATCCCGAAGAACATACAACGAGCTGATACAATCTCACGAATCTTGCATACATCTACTGTCGATATGAGAACAGCGTCGGCTATAAATCACGCGACACGCTCATCTCATGCCGTATACGAATTAATAATGTTTTGCCTTTATTTAAATATTTTTAGCGCGGTGGCGCGTACAACGCGGCTTTAACGGCTGTACATACTTAATGTTATTGATGAAAGAAATATCGGTGAAAAACAAGAACAATTCGATAAATGGGATTGTGGAAACGGTAGTGATTGGAAAATCCGCTGGTAAAAATTCTGCTGGAAATATGCGCACTCGATATAACGACAAGATAAACATTTCGGAAGCGTTTGGAAAATCGATGTACAGCGCGGTCCCGTATTTTTACAATAATCGAGAAACGTTGTCAGATTACTTAGAAAATATTACAAGTACTAAATGATAGACATAATACAGGTACAGAACCACAGTTTTTACGCTTGTATTGTGTGTGTGTATCCACGGATAAATTATTCAAATCTTCGCTCCAGTTTTATATCTACTTAGCAGTAGTTAATTGCTCTACTTATCGGTTTGAAAATAGACTGCAGTATTGGTAACTAATCGAAAATATACAGGTTCAGTGAATTATTCAGAATAAATAAATGTATAAAAGCACACAGTGCGTGATATATACAAAATAAGTCATTAATGAACAATCAACCCAAATGTACTCTTCTGTAAATAAATTCTAACAAAATCATAAATAAGATAAATCCTGAAATGTCTTCTCATATACTACAACGCTAGCAGTAATTAAAAACAATTTCAGAAATGATTTCTTCAGTATTGACACTATGCCATTCTTTTAACGCTAATAAAATTTTTATTAATGCCAGGCGGAATTATGTTTTTTTCCTGCATTATTCTACGTTTATTCCAAACGAGAGAGCACTTTTAATAATATCATTAATTGACGTAGTAACGAACGTTGTAGCCTCCTGATAAAATCCGAAATAAATCATTCATTAATCGCGTTCGCTCGCTAGCCAGAAACTGCCGCTTCGATATGGTAATTAAGAGTTGCCCCCGGGCGCGATTTAATTCGGCGAAACTCGGCTGATCGATTCGCATCAAGCGGAGACCGGAATTTATCGGCACTTAAACTACCTTTTTTTTTAATTTTCGGCAGTTACGCGCGGTGCTCGTTAAAGTGTTGGAAATTTCCGATAATGGGACCGCGAACGATCGAGTCAACCGCCACGACCAAAGGCATGGACCGTTAAAAATTTTCAGTAGAGGACCATTCCACTGTCCACAGTTCTTTTTTTTTTCAGATAGTCTGAATAATTTAATTGCAAAAATTAACGAATGCACGGCCGAATGCTCGCGCGCACGATATTACGAAACTTGCTTTATAAAGCCTTTCCTTGTGTGTTTTGCGTGAAGGGAGATCTCGCGGACGAACATCTCTTTTCCCTGCGGCCGGCATGGCTTAACGTCGCGATAACACTCGTGATTTTATCACTTAATTTCCGCGCCAAAGAAATACCCTTCGCGCGCTCGCGAATCGACCGTAACGTGAAATCACGACCGTAATATGGCACGACGCCGTCGCTGAAATTGCCGAGACATAAACACGCGGAGCGACACGTAAATCAATAAAGCGTAAACGTCTGCCAAAGAATCGTAAAAACGCGCCCCGCCGTACCGGTCCAGCACCCGTCGGCGACGGAATCTAGGATTTTCAATCTTACCAGATCGATAATCGGAGTACTCTCGAAAACGATGACAGACTCTAGGGGATGTAAGTAACACGTCCCGTCATTTTCGCGCATCATCCAAAGAAAATATAAGGATTCCTTCCCGTATCTGGGAAATGGAAATGCACTACCGATGTTGGATAACAGGCAGCGCGGCTGGCTATCGCCGCGAAGTAAAACAAAGTTGCGCGAGCGTTATTGAAATCTCGAGCGAGCGAACAATTCAGCCCGAATGCGCGCTAGCAGCCTTCGACGTCCATTATCCACCTTTTCGCTACGAAGAGAAGTATTTTCTTCTAGATATATGAGATCACATTATGAGAAAATATATATTTACAATAGCTATACCGCGATGGTCAAACTTATTAAATAAACATTATTAACTTAAAGTGCATTAAATTCTAATGTAAAGATAATCTAAAAAGTCATTTTAGCACTGGATTTCGATATATTTTAAACCTTTTCCTTTAAATATAAGTCATTAATTAAAAAAAACCTTCTCGTAACATTTCTTCTCTCTACTACGTTATATCACAATAAATTATTTAATTACTACTGTCCTTGTTTGATCTTAATCGTTTTTCTCGATTGATAAAATGAATCATTTGAAACATGGGGGGGGGGATTATAAAAACACAACAATGCAAGATATTAAATTCGCGGAGAAAAAGAATTACTTGTCGATACGAAGACCAATTTCTCCGATGATAAGCGCATTTATCTTGATCCCTAGTTCGGCGCGTCTTTTATCGCGACACAAATCTTGCGGTTAATATCGCTTCTCTCGTCGACCCTCGCGAGTTATGAGTTTTCCTTGCTCATCTCGCCAAACAACTTAAGAAAAGACGACGCCGGTATTTTTACCTAAATATTAACCATGAAATAGAGGAAAAATGGCAATGTATAGTGAGAAAGAATGGCAGTGTATTTCCGCAATCTCATTCAAGTTTCAGAGAATTTTTGGTAACATGAGACGAAAGTACAAATATACTCGCAGCACACACACTCTACGAGACGTTGTCTGGAAAGTGAAACAACAGTGCCGATATAAATCAAATTTCTTTCAGGAATATTGCGACTTCTGAGTGATGTTCCTGTGCGCTGCATAAGTTGCTCCTAATTCGCTTACATAGGAAAACAGTCAAAGAATCGTAAGATCTATTCAAATGCAAACTCCTTTTTACTTCCTACTTATGAAAAGAATCACTGCAAAAATATCCTGAGGCAGTTATTATATAGGAAAATCATATTTCGAATTATTATCGATTATTTATTTCTATATCAATAATTTGATAAATTACAAAAATAACTTATGATTACATCTCATTCAATTTGCTAAATTTGGTGGAAATAAAATAATTGAAAATCTATCACGATTTATGGAATATGTTTATTGACTCTTATTTCTGTTATATATAAAATTATAAAGCAAGCAAAATTTTAGTTACATAATAGAAACACAGCTGATAATTTGAGAAACAGATTGAAAATTACTATTAAGAAAATATAATAGGAAAAAAGTGAAAAAAAATCTCACGATGGAAAGAAATGAAGAGTTTAAAATTTTAACGTTGAGGATCGAACAATCATATCAAATTGGCAACGCTCAAGGCGTTTAACGTATCGATGAATCCACCAAAATCCATGCTAATAACGATAATCGAAATTTGACTACGAAGCGCGTGCTCATCCGTGCCGGTCAATTCGTACAAAGGCGAAACGGGTGAAAAAAGGCCCAACACGACGTCAGCGGATCGTTACGATAGGGTCGATCGGTATCTCACGAAGGCGAAGGCGTGAAGATTGGCTGATCCCCTGAGAGCGGCGAAACAAATGGGCGAGAAAAGCAAAGAGACGAAAGTGACGGCAGCAAAATCACAGCGTTACCACCAAGAGAGGTGTGTCAGATACTCGTGAATTCTAATCAAGGGTGGTATTTTCAGCACGATATGACGGTTTATTTACCCGACAAATTTACGGAACGAATTAAACACGAGGTACACGACTTCTAATTATAATCGGTTAACCGCGCTAGTTTAATCGAATCTTTGAACAAGAAAATAGCGGGATTAGTTTTAAGCTATATAATTGGTATAGTATAGTAAATTTGTTTAAATAGAAAATCTGTAGATAATAAACAGAATACTACTATATGTTTTTCTCGCTACAATAAGTATTAATTCTACAATTACAAATAAAAATAAAAAATTCGAACCAAATAACAATATTATGATAAAAGTATTTTTGATATATTATTTTAATTTAATCGAATTTAATCTCTCTTTTTCTCAGAAGTAGATGATTAAAAAGTTTAATCATTTAAATAAAAATAAAAAAGAATAAAGTCTTGTAATAAGATGCAAGCCAGTTACATGTAATAACAATATTTGCCAACTTATTGTTGAGAGAATAAACTTGCAACTTACAAGAATATTAAAAACATTCTCGTTATGTAAAATATAAAAATTATCATATTTTGAAATGTAACGATTATAAACCTCTAGCAGCAGAAAAAATATATTGCAAATTAATAATAATTATAAAAGAGCGAAAAATGTAAATTTGTGATAGTAAATGTCACGAGTTAGAAGAGGCTGTTTCTCACTCGTCTGATGATGGCGACGACATTTTAATTTCATGGGACGTTAAATACATTTTCGAAGACGAAAGAGAGAGAAAGCAAAAATGAAGAAAGTCTACAATGAGGAGAAAAGGAGAGGAGAAAGAGAGGAAGGGCGAGAAGAGATAGAGTGACTGTTCTACGAGACTCGAGAATACGTGTTCTCTGAGCTTAATATAAAGTCCGTGGCTAATCCAAAAAATTCGCAGTTTAAATTTCACATAAAAGACTCAACCAGCTTTTCCACCAAGAACTTTTCATTATCCGCATTTTCATGTAGACCGAATCTCGTAACTTTGTCTGTCTTACTATTATGCATAAGGAATACGAGCGATAACATTAATTCGCGATAATAATTACGTTGAATGAATGAATTTTAGAGATCAAGACTACGTGATAAATCGAAGAACGAAAGCATTGTTACATCTTTTAGACTAAAATCAAGTGGAATCAAATATAAATTGAAGTACTCGACGTCATTTCACGATATTCCAATCAAACTTGGAGCTTCTGTATGAATTATTCATACTATGATCTGACTGAAATATCGGAAATACGTCATTGTGAAATCCGCCTGACTGGACATTGCACGGAGTAAATCTTGAAAAGGTACTTCTACCTTTTAAGCATTTCATATTCAGTTATTTATATTAAACGGTTAAAAATGGTCTTCCTTTTATTGGAAGTTTAATTGTGAAATTTCGCGTGTGTCGTTATAAGTTTATATATGCGAAATCGATAATTCTAATGAAACAATTTTTCCACTAAACTTTTAATAAAAGAAATAAATTTTTTAACTATCTAGCTGTATAATAATAATGGAGAATGGATATCTTAAATGTTTAATTAAGAACCTTGTCTGAGAACTCCGAACAAATATTATAAAACTTTTATAGTACATAAAATTTTACAAGCGATCTTTATTAAAAGCCGCGAATCTATACAGAAGAGACAAGTTGCGTCTCCGCATTCGCGTTTACGAAAATGTAAGTCGTTTTTGCATGTGACACGTGTAAATTTGCTCAGACACGGTTAAACGCACATAGACGCGTGAGTGCCGATAATGCCCTTCTATAAAACACAAACGTATCGAAAAAGATATAAAATCCAGCGGGAGAAAGGGAGAAAAAAAGAGAAAAAGCCCCCAAGAGCGCTCGCGTAAATCGAGTTACCACGCGCTTTATTTCCTTTTGTGACTCGCGGCAAGTTGGAATTATCGTTATTTGCAGCTCGCGGCCATGAATTTAAAAGCAGTCTATATATGCACGTGACAATAATTCGTCGTTATTCACAATCGGGAATAATACTAACCCTTTAGATTTTACGGTACCACAACAGTTATGACGAGAATAGAGAATGTTAAAGTAACCGATTTCTTTTTTATATAAAAAAAATTCAATTTCGCTTATGTTGTGTATTATTTGTATCATCAAGTTTTTAAACGTTTAGAAAGAAAAAATTTTATATTTCGTCAAGTCCAACTCATCTACAACCTCTTGCCACCTCATACAATGCTCTCTTTCGGGAGATTTGACAACTCTCTGTTTCCCTACTGCTTTGTATGTGTACTTATTACGTTACGCTGCGCGTCCATCCGTTCTTCGTAAAATTAAAGATGTAAAATTAAAAGATTTTTATTGAGATCTCCTGTCCCATACACATTTGATGCTTATGTGAGATTGGGAAATGTTAAAATGCATGATAAATGCCTGTAATCTATGCATTATCTTTAATCTTTATTTTATTCATAAGATATTTTATTTTATTTATATTAATGAGACAATTAATATCTATAACGATTTTATTTGCGCGTTATTGAAGATATTAAGAATAAATCGTACATTCTACCGGAATTAGTAGATATTAATTCCAACAGACTTTTTTGAAATTTAGAATAAACTTTTAATCAATTATGATATAATACTCAAGTTATAGTCTAAGAAACTAAGAACTTTTCATGAAAATTAAATTTCAAAGACAAATATCGCTTATTCAGTTTAAAACAGATTTTACCTAAACAGTATCTAATTGTTTAATTATTATCTATAATCCAGACAACATGCATATCTAAAAGACACGTACGTCTGGATATTTAATTTAAAAGTCATAAAAAGTAAATGATTTGTTTAACATTTTCTTCATCGAAACTGACTTGAAATTGATTTGAAATTAATTCCAAATTTCGCTATGAATCATAACATCATCTACACTTTCAAGCAATTCTGAAACATTGTATAACTAAAGTCTTTCGTCATGGATATAATGCGAAACTATCTCCGAAGACAGATTAACATATTGTACGACTAATACCGTTGTACTCGAGCCCTAACTTCCACTCGATACCGTGAAATACTCACTGCCAATGCAGCGATATTTTATCCCTCTATATCATCGAATATTTTGGGCTTGTCTGTGATCGAGGTCGAGTGCTCTTTCCTTCGAGTGCTCTGCTCTCGAAGATACGTTTATTCGATACCGATTCCGAGAAATTTTCAGAAAAATGCCGATATTTAAGCGGAAATCAACAAGTTCTGACGAGGAAGAAATATAAAAAAAAATGTAGGATTATTAATGCACGTATCTACCATACATGCGGCAATCTTTTACAAAGTTCAATTAAAGTAAGTTCCATCTCTTAAAGATGCCACATTCATAAAGCATTATTATATAATATTGATGTATAACATATTTCATGGAAACATAATTACTCTACAGTGACATGATAAGTCAATTGACTCAATGCACAGCTTTCGATACTATTGTAGGTTTTGATACGAATACCATATTCAATAGACGCGCTTATTTACGTATTTGCTCACCTGTGGCGTGATATATACTGTATCTGATGTATATGAAATTATCCCGGAAATTGTAGTATGAACTGATACCAAACATATGAAATACAGAGTTACT
Source organism: Tetramorium parvispinum (assembly GCA_011638315.1). Taxonomy (NCBI): domain Eukaryota; kingdom Metazoa; phylum Arthropoda; class Insecta; order Hymenoptera; family Formicidae; genus Tetramorium; species Tetramorium parvispinum. Next base: position 4,121 of record VBVR01000909.1, on the reverse strand, counting down.
ATGTAGAAGATCAGATAAATCTAATATGATCAAAATCGAGATATATACGTTTTCAATTGCATGTTGTGCTGTGTGTGGCATCGTATTTCCTCTTCATTGTAAGGTGCTTATTCATGTTTGCATACTATTCAAAGGAAAGCAAATTTTCATCAGCACGAAGCGCAAACTATAGGATATTCATGCAAGATATATTTATTAATATACGCGATATTTCATTGTAAACGATCATTGCGATCCAGCGTTTCTTATTATATACATATAAAAAATGTTCTACATTGCAGTGAAATTAATTGAATTTGGCAAATTTAACTTTCAAATGATATAAAGAAAAATTGTATATTTCAGAGATATCAGTTTTATTCATCGTTTTACTTTTATTCATAATTTTATTTTATTGCTATGTCTTACGTCTCATTATTTTTTATTGTTTAACAATAAATTCAAAAAATTAATTAATCATGATATTTGATATAAAAATTAATATATACTCTTCAAAAGAATTAAAGGAACAACCGAAACTTACTCAAAAAGTAGGCAAATTTCAAACAGTTGTAACTTCGTTAAAAGTTATCGGAATGTAAATAAAAAAAAAGCATTTTAAAGCTTGAAATCTCTACTTTTGAATGAGCTATTTGATTTTAACGTTCCTATTATTTTTGTAATTTTTACACATCGAAAACGACAAACTGTACAAAATAAAAATTTTTTTGTCATTTTAAGACGTGTCACAAGCGATACAAAAAATCGGAGGAAATTTTTGACTTTACCGCAAGATTGGAGTTTTCTCTAAAATTTCCTTTTTTTATGAAATGTTCTACAATTTTTTATTTCTGAGTTATCTTAATTCTTTTGAGGAGTGTATTATATCTTCACAATAGCAATTTCTCTGAAAATCTGGTTTTCCATATAGAATGCTAAAAGTAGAATAAAAAACTATAAAGAATGACAACGTCTTTAATTGTAAGACTATTTCTCTTTCATCAAAATTATTTTATTATTTCTTACTTTTTATTGAACGTGTTCTATCTATAAAATATTCTCTATCATTTTCTTTTCTTCATTTCAATATATACGAGAATTTAAGTTTACAGCTATAAATTTTATTAATTTGTGTCTTTATAATCGCTATTCTTTTGATAATAAAATACCATAATAAAATACCAAATGTGCCAATAATTAAATGTGCTAAACCAGTTAATGATACGTCGATAGCGATAAACCCATTCTATCTGTAAGCTTTGTACATGTGCATTCTTGTATGCACAATGGATCGATGGATATTATACATAGTCCAGAGTTAAACATTGCGCTAATCTGTCCTATCCCATCCATTTCAAGGCAATGGATCTACGAAATGTGATATCTATTTGTACTATTCACTATCACAAATCCAATACCTCGGATTAAAATAAGAGATTTAAAACTCGTCGATACGACGAATAATGGCGAACTTGCAAGTATATTGTAATTATGTTGATTTGCAAAATACAAATATAAATTCCATTATTCTAATTAAAAAAATAATTATTATATCCATTAAGTTTTCTTTGTCTGTCTTTTAAATTTTTTCAAATGAAGCTTCTAAAAGAGTTTTTAAATAAAAGTATTTTTCTTTAATTCTTATCTATAATTCAAATAAATAGAAATAAACGATTATTTTAGTAAGTACTAACGGTGATGAACGCGCGCTTCGTGCACGAAATTTCTCATTTTTATGATGAAACATAATTTTTGTAAACATTTAAGATTAAAAAATTTTTAATTCTTTAATCTTTTTCGAGAATCTAACAAACTGTCACACATCTCAACGCTAGTAGTTACTCTCACAGTACGAAACGAACCAAGCGAAAGAACCAATTAGCATCGCGGAAAAGTTGCAATAATTAAATCTCTACATCTCCCATCTAACAATAAGAGAGTAGGAAGGAAGGATATGACTTATGTATACGATAGTGCATACTTATGTGTACGCTATTTTTACATACGTAACTTTTTAAAAAATAAAGTAAAAAATTATTTTTAAACTCAAAAAATTAGCAAATAATTCTCATGTTTTACTGATTATGTTCTGATAATATCCCTATCTCGTATTTTACTGATTTCGTTCTGATAATATCCCTACCTGAATATTAAGCTAGCTGAGCCAAATTATCACAACGTAACGAATAAAATATGAAAATTATTTTTTGCTTCTAAAATGAATTTTTTGCTTTAGTTGTTAAAACGTTACGAGACGCTGGATAGCCCAATATTAAGTAACTTTTTAAAAGCAAAACAATTCGTTTTAAAAGCAAAAAATAACAAGAAATTAATAAATAATTTTCATGTCTTATTGGTTACTCTGGCAATACAAAGTGCCAAGTGAGAAAATCAGCAGAAAAGAGGCAACAATACTTCGAGACTTTCGAGTATCGATTTAACACACCTTTTTTAAGATTGGAATAGATAATGTATAAATAATAAATTACATTTATCACTATCCGGTTGCTTTGCCGTTGCTCGATGCTTCCCAAGCCTCGTCTTTCGCATAGGTTCCTCCGTTACGCTCACACGTCACTCGCGAAAACACGATTAATTACGATCACGCGCGCACTAATCACCAAAATATGACGATCGCGCGGCACTTTGCGCGGCATTTCCGACGTTAACTACGACACGGAATCCCGCAAAATATATGAAATATTAATGAACACATAATGTCTTGTTGATACTTTAATTATTTGATCTAGCGCAATTCGCATATTATTACGCATTCTCAGTAAATAGTAATGATATTCAAAATGTAATAACAGACAAATTACATTTAAATCGAAAAATAGCAATTTCGATACGGAATATATTCGAATCTACAAGCATCGTACGTTAGTTGAAAAAATCACTATTTTCTGTTAAATGTCGTGAAAGAAGAGAATTTGCAATTTCCATCTTCTATATTTATCTATTACATTTAATTGCTACATTTAGTGTGTTACTTTCATAGTACGTGCTTAGAAATATTTAGAACAAAAATTCGAGAAGTTTATTAATCTTGCGAATTGATATAAATGTTAATTGCTCACAAATATGGACCGTGTTTTTTGCTAGTTACGATTGTGTTCCGAGCGATAATGCGACGGCACATAGCCAGTGCCGAGTCCTACGCACACAAGTCTCACCGCACAAGTCACACACACAAGTCTCACCGCGCGAACGATAACAAAGCGACTTTATGTAAACAGCGCATTGTACGCCGCTAAAAACAAGCGCCGAAACTGCGTTTACCAATTTGTCGCCACTATGAAATATTTAATACGCATAAAATAAACGTATATCAAATACACAATTCCTGTATCTGAAACTAATTAATTTAATAGGTCATGGATATCGTGATTTTCTGTTAAATCGCATTAGACTGATCGCGTGCCACACTTGAAAACGAAGGCTAAATTATTTTTAAACACGGCGAAAAATTGCGCGATGTAGGATACAAACGAATCCATGAAATTGTGAAAAATAATCACCCGCTGTAATAATCACAATTTCAATATATGCTTACAACTCGTCAATTTGATATTTAATAATTCTAATTTTTTAGAAGATACTTAGAATAGATTTTGCGAACTTTTCGCTAATTTAAATGTAATTGGTCCATTATTATTTCTAGATCGAAAGCGCGTGATAAAACATGAATCGCCAGCTCGAAAAGTTCAAGTAACGGAATCATGATTCGTGATTTCTCCTTTATAATAAGACTTTGTGTATTTCGTGTACATAGAGAAAGATCCTTTACCGCTAGTACTTGCGGCGATTGCATATTTGAGAAGTAATGCGATGACACGCGGAGCGCGTCGTACTGTTACGTGCAGCTCGAGTCCTGCCATGCAAATGATAACACGGCGATAGCGCGGCGACATTGAATACACAGAAATAGTGATGTGCGTCACACGCGCGTCAAACAAACCCCAAGATCGTTGCCGTCTAGGGATAATTAAACACGGGAAAATTAAACGCGTTACTGCGTACGCCGTTCACGTGCCGACACTTGAACGAACAGATATGATGCGAGACGCTGTGTCGTCGCATTATTTCTCGAAACGTAATTGCCAAATGTCAACAATATATATATATATATATATATATAT
>VBVR01000908.1:0-37948 GCA_011638315.1 Tetramorium parvispinum | reverse complement strand
ATATAATATATATATATATATACAACAGAATTAAAATTAACATATATTAATTAAACATGATTAATTAATATAATGAATGATACGAGTATTAGGATAAACTATTGATTAGATTTAGATGTTAAATACTATTATCTCACAATCAGTTAGTTATTAGTGACGATATTATCTTACATTTTGTTGATTAGACACTGCTAATGTGGGCATCAAAAATATTTAATTAATCAGTTAATCTAGTATCACTGAAACATAATCACAGGAATATAATCTAATAACAAGCGATTCTAATTCTAATAACAAGTAATTTAATAATACCACAAATCAATAATTATCTAAACCAGATTGAAATTATGAAATAGAGGGTAAATAGACTAGGCTATTTGCGAAACCTCGTCTAACACAAAATTCTATTATTAACAAGAAAGGAAAATATTATTATCATCATTGCGCGGAGAAACAAATTTTGATGGAGAAATTCCATCAAAAGGAAGATTTGTCTTATTATTTTAATCGATTTAATAAGGATTTTAAGTAGATTTTGAAATTAAAGTTTATATTTTACAAATCGGAGATCAAAGTAAAATTATTAAATACAGCAAATAATCAAGAGCGAATAAACTGTTGCAACTTGGAGTATCTTAACTTCAACATTTAACTCCATAACATCGTTTATCCTCAAATATTAATGGATATCACGGCATTGATCCTTTTGATCCAGTGCTGTCTTAAACGATGAGCTCGGGCGCACACTTGCTAAACATCGTGGATCGGTAATAGAAGCCACTTCCTCGAGTAGTCGTGGTCAGTTTATGTAGAGACTTCATGCTTCCGTGGACAGAGCACACACGCATACATTTTGACGTGTACACACACACACACACACACACACACACATACAGTGCACGCACACGTAGGTCATACGGCCGGCAATCTAACGTGATCGTGTATAGGGGTACACAATCGATTAACACAATGCCGCCGTCCAATACCGATATGTTTAGGCATCAAAGGGAATTCCCACCTTGTGACACACAGGGCTGATGGCCTCCGCAGACTCCTTGACTGTTGGCATAGTTAAAATGTCATCGTGGATGCGGTTGCCGGAGCGTCGCCGCATGGGGGCTGCTTTTGATCATTTCGCTTATTGTCGGTTTGTCCAATTGCAGATACGCGACGATATCGTAACGGTCCCGCGGGTTGTTCCTTTTACAATCTCGGCAATCCGCCAATTATAGGATAATATTCAAGATGAAATAGACTCGATGCGTGCACGTTCTTGATGATGGCCTCTAATTCCAGATCTAATATGTTGACTGTGATAACGGTAACAATACTACGATCAATTCGGGTCAGTGGAACAGGTTGAGATGAAGTTAATGGAATCGCAACAATTGTTACGCGTTTTGATAAGAAAATAAAAATAAATGCACTAAAAGCAAAAATTTTCCGTGTTTTAAGAGGGTGAAAGGGAGGAAAGATGGAGAGTTCTATTCCCTCCTCTGCTGTCGTCCGTTCTCGGTAGGAGATATAAGATTCATGAGATGCTCGGTGCAAGAATACAATTTTTATGAAACTAAGAGAGCGAGAGAGCAAGAGCTTGCATTTATATCAACGCTCTCTTTCTTCTTTTTTTCTATCTTCGTATCCGTCAATCACGAATAATTAATGTTAAAAAAAGAATGAGGTAAAGTTGCGGATAGCATATACTCAGAATGTAATGCATATACGGTCAAAATTTATTATAGACGAATCATCTTTTATTTCGTTACAGATATTTTATGTGGTTACGTCATGTTTGACATACATATAAAAATAACATTTAAAATAATAATCATATAACATAGTAAAAAATATAAAAATGTAAAGCAAAAACAGAAGGACGTATGCAAGATTTAAAAAAAAACACATTGAATAATTAAATTGTAAATAAAATACTTCTACTATAAATTCGAAGCATCGTTTAAAATATTTGCAAGTTAAAAGACAAATACTTTTCGGTATAAAAAATTCTTGTATTTAAAATTTTGTTCCATTATGAACAATAAATTATTAATCCCTTTAATTAGATGGTAATAATCTGTTATATCAGTTTTATATTTTTCTTTATAATTGAAGTTTGTTAAACAATTGTTTGAACAAATATTATCTACAATTTATTGCTTTTTAACGGCTTATCCATTAAATTTATTTGACATTATCTATTATCGTTTCGAGTCCTTCTAAGTATAAATTAATGATTTATAAGAACTAATTCTCTAAATTAACTGTTAAGTTAATCATTGAGTGAGAAATTTGGATATTTGTACGGCGTAACAGGTACACGTGTGATCGCTTTCATTCTATAAATGATTCTTTCCAAGCTGGTATTAAGGGCCAGGAAAACTTACATCTCTTTACATTGTCGCATCTTGTTGCCGCAATGAAACCGGCGGGGCCGGGAAGCAGAGATACAGCGGTTGTCGCTTATTCGATAATGCCACTGCGTCGTATCACCCTTTTAATGTAGTGCTCGCGATAGTAAAGTTTATCCTACGTGGAAAATTACTAACTTCTTGCTTGCTCTGGTAATTCTCGTCGCGTTCCCGTTCCTATTCGTGATCGTCTCCCTATTCGTCTCCTCGTCCCCTTTTATCGCGGAGCTGCGTCTTCGCGGGCTTGCCGAATGCGGAACAACTTAAGCCCCCCGTGTAACTTGGCGACAACCGTGGAACATTAAGTTCGTGCTATACGCTTATCCGCGCGCACATTTTAGTGTGGGTAGCGTATTAGTTTGTTACGATATATTTTAATGTGTCGGACAGTACAAGCATTTCACGCCCACGTGTCAGTGCTGTATATATTTTAACATCTCTCTTCTCTCTATTTCTTCCCTTCCCTTGCCTCATGCGTCCTCTCTTTCTCTATCTCTCTCATTCTATCGATCGACACAAATACATCCTTTATGACTATATCGGGCCATGATTATTTCAGCTGTTTAATTGATATAAACACCGAGCTGATAATTATTAATTTCATGAAATATTACTACTCTATGTACGTTCGCTTTAAATGCCCAGTCGTCCGCGAATGGAACTGATAATTGTCCAGCTCGGAGCGTTGCAATTACGTTACAAATACGGTTCCGAATTTCTATGATGTTGGTTACAAAAAAAATAACCGTTATTTTTTTAATAAATTTCTGTCGAATTCATATTTTTGTCTCAAAAGTCAGCCAAACAGCGCGCTTTAATTTTATTTTTGTTTGCATGAGTTTAATTTCGTAACTGCAAGTACGCAATAATTTTATACATTATACGATAGATTATTTTTGTACATACAAACGTGTGTACAAAAATATACGTGTACTGTTTTTAATTATAAAAGTGAGAAAAAATTCTATTTTCGTTTACTCGAGATATAAAGAATCACGTGCTGCATACGTAGGCAAAAATATGGACGTCCCCTTTTGGCCCAGCACGTAAAAAATTAGTAAATTATAGATGTAGAAAGATGTAATAAACATTCTTTCGTCTCCCTTGTCGGCAGGGTATTTCATTTCTGCAGTCCCACTTTAACTCACCGATCGAATTTCAATCTGATTAGATATTCCAGCATCTCGGATAGGAGCTATATATTCTCGTGGTCGTTTGCTATTCAATGCCATCGAGTCTAAACGCGTATCGACGCTTAACGACATAATTCACGCGGTCTCTCGACATCCCGAAATGTAGCCCGATTTATTCCGATCGCGCGGTTTATCATGCGATGTATTGCATTCGGTCCACTATGTCTGACGCTCATGTTATTGCTAACGCGCCATTTGAGATGAGACCGTTTCGCGAGAACGTGCCATTTGCAGCCACCGCTGCGTGTGTCACACGACGCCGGGGCGAAATAGATATAAATAGTCGCGGCGGCGATGGGGGTGCACTCGGGGTGGAGGATGGGGCGGCTCGACGCGGCGCTGTCTCTCACAACGTCTCGAAGAGCGCGCGTGACGGCGCGGCGGCGTGACGATGGCGACACGACGACGAAGAAAAGAAGGACGCGCGCGCCGACACGCATTTTGCATTTTCCCTAATGAATATGTTATCGGGACGTCTCTTGATGGGTTTCACCGCGCGCCGGTCACGCGCGGACAAATTTACTGTCAATATTTGTTCGCCTCTCAGTGATCTCCCCCCCGATAGCGGCTCCCCCGGCCTGAAATCTCGCATTCGCGCGCCGCGCGAAAACGCACGTATCTCGGCGCCGCGTCGATCAGCGCGATGAGCCTCGCGGGACGCGTCGCACACACGCCCGCGCGTCATCCGACAATCCGCGCGCGTGTCTATCGCACCGATTTTATTATCCGAAGCTGCGGAAGGGAAGACCGAGGGGGAAGCGAGGGGGGGGACATCGGAATATTTCGCACGAGAAGCAAGGTATACGTTTGGTACATTTAACTGTTACCGAGATATCGTACAAGCATGTATCCGTAACGCATATTTGCGATACGCATTCTACACAAGAGAATATAAATCGCGCGAGTGGCGCATTAAATTTCAACGCATTTCGCGACGTCGCGCTGGGGGTTGATATTTCGTGTATTGCTGCTCCCAGCTTAGCAATGCTCCCCGCCAGTGATGCCTGGGTACACTCGGAAAACTCCTCAAAGTTGTACTCTCTTTTGCCGTGTATATATACATATATATACACACACACACACACACACACACACACACACACACACAAAGCAGTTACAAGTCAAATATATTTATACATCTCGCGCGCGCGGGTGGGCGCGAGTAAAGTAGTGCGAGTCGCGGTTAAAGCGACGTGTTTGACGGTAGAAATACCGTAGAACTGCACTTGACACCTGTGCCCCGAATTCGGGATTTTCCACCGTCCCTCCTCCGTGGGTAGGCAGCCCACCCTCCTCTTCGCCCTCGCCCATCTCCGCGCCTCTCGCGCTGCACCCTCTTGTCAAGCCGACGCAGCTGGCCAGTTCACCCCATTCGCCACTTTGATTCCTGCAACTGGCCCTCTGCAAAATTACCTACCTACGGCGAACTCGCGTTGAGGTTTTGCGGTGCGGCCGGCCGCACGGTATATCAACGTTACTGCTGCGACGGTTTGCAGTGTGTTTGCGCGCGTGCGGCCGACTCGGCCCAATTTTACATGCAATTTCGCGGCGCGGTGGATGGTAGGATCCGTCGAGGACGCCGAGGTTTTTAATTATATCTACTCCGGTTGAGCCGCCGCGCGGCGGGATATTAACCGGAAATCACTTCGGCCGCTGCCGAACGGCCCGCTGTTATCGACATTGTGTATGCCCCGTGCCCGACAACCTGGGAAAGGGCGCAGGGACAGATACGGAAAACAAAAATGGACCTATCTGGGCAATCGTTACGAATCGTTACGAATTGTCGCATCTGTTTCGGGGGGGGGGGATAATCTGTACGATCGGAATATTTTGATGCGAGCGCGTTAATGGTTATTGGACTTTTTAACTTTTATGCGAGCGAAAGTCATGCACGGGGACAATAAAAAAAAAAATGATCGATGGGACGATTACATCATGGGAGAGCACAAAGTACATGCTTTTTGCAATCGGAGCGATATTTAGCTCTTTTCATTTCTTTTTTTTCAACAATAAATTACTACTATTGTCCATTTAATTAATATTTCATCTTGAAAGTGAAATATTGCTGATGGATCATCGAGCTTTTGTTATTGCATCTCTTTTTTCATATTTATTACTTCCATTATATTATTTCTATCGATTTATCTAATTTTTTTTTGTTACTGCTTATATGTTGATAAAATAGTTATTTTTATTTATATTATTAAACGAGGAGATTTGTTTGAATATCTGCGTAACGCCTACTATATTTCGGATGTACTCGCGAACGCGGCATCAGGCGCAAGTGACCGTTTTGCAAGAGTTTCTCAGTGTTGTGATTTATCATCGTGTCCGCCTGCTGCATACACTCCCGCGAATGTCATTAAGCGCGGATGATATCGAGACCTCAGCGTGGCTATATCGTTACCGAACGCGGGACGTTTCCATTAAGTGCATCGCGAAATGAATGCGGGCGCGCGAACGATGAGAATGTGGCGCACTCGCCCCAAATCGTATTTCTGTCATTAACATGGCCAATTTTAAAGGAGATACCGGAGCGCGTAAAGCGCAGTCCTTGAGCGAATAATAATTCTCGCGCGAGCCGCTCGACTCTTTTTCGGATGGAAATACCGACGGGCTGCTGCAAACAGCCGCGAGAGCGCGAGGAACATTTTATCTTTAACGTCCAGTTTTCCCCACGGAGAGGCGACGGGAATTTATATCGCGCGATTCGCGATAAAATATCCCCCGAAGAAGCTTCATTTCGCTCCGATCGCCCCGTGTGTCGCGGCGTATAAACAAATTAACGCTAAATACGCCGCGCAAAAGTGTCTCTCTCCCCCCCCATCCCTTCCCTCAGAAGGGATGGAGCACACGCGCGGGAAACGCTGTTACCCGATGATTAATATCGGTGACAAAAAATGCATCCACTTGGACGAAGCGACAAGCGAGCACTCAAGCTGCCACTACTCGGCTTCAACGGTGTCATAGATACCGACAGTGGCATGTATGTGGCTCGCTCGCCGAGAGAGAGAGGAAGAGAGAGAGAGACTCTCGAACGTCGCTGCTATCGACAGATATTGACCGAAGTGCGCGAAGAAAAAATATTTCCGACGTTTCGGTGCCGCGCTTCTTCCACTTCACTCACGCACCCGCAAATGTCCACTCGTCCCCGGCTCGAATCGTCCGCTTTTATATACGTGCCACGCGCGCGTCCGCCGGCGACCGAGAGAACGACGACACATCAAATGCAGCCGGGAAGAAATACGTCCCGCGAATGTGGTTTGTTGTCGCGTTCTCTACCGATCTCTCTCACCTAACGCCGGAAAGGAGTAGATCGTTAAAGACGTTTGTGAAAACGACTCTCGTGCGGTGAACGGTGTATAAAACTTATCCATTTTGCGTCAAATGACGTCGTTATTAAAATACAAAAACCGCTCAAAAAAGAATGAGGAGGAAAGGCTAAATATGATTTGGAATGATGAATAGATACGGATAAATAAGGAAAAAAAGCATGGATTATTGAGAGAAAGATTTGGAAGGCTAAGTGTGAAAAGTATTAATGTACATCAAGTTCGATTTCTTGGCTGTAAATTGAAATAAATAAAATTCCATTCAAATTACATAACATACAAAATCACATACTTATTAGAGCTAAAAACAATAATTCATTTCAAAAGTACTGTACAAATTAAATTGTTCTTACAGTATTAGCTTCGTGTATCTATCTCGTTCTCTCTGTACTTTTAAATCGCGATAAATATAAAAATATATAAAAACAATAATAACAACGTAAAAATAAATAATACACTCAAATGATTAATAAATCAGAAAGATAAAAACGGTTAACTAAATATTACGTGTCAGTAAAGTTTATTATAAATAAAATTAAATATCAAACGTTTGGGTGTAAAAATGTAAAAATACAGAAATAATAAAAAGCAATAAAAATATGTGCGCACTCGTAGTGTCGCTATTAAAAACTGAATAATACAATTTATTTGGCAGCTATAGGCGCGCCGGAAAGGGGAGGCGTTAAGCGCAATATGCGCGCAAACTTCATTCGAAGCTCGGAAAGTTTCGTCCCAGATTCATGGCATCCTGTACATGGGTACACGCGGCCGCGCGCGCTCTCTCGTTAAAAGTACGATTCGTTTCCATTAAGTGCACCGGGGGATGATCACCTCGGGGGAATCACCCAGCTAGCTCCGTGTATGTACGTAGCGAATTAAGTCGTTAATGTCAAACACCTTGGCCGCCGGTCGTCCGAAATTTTGGAAATTACGAAGTTTAGTTACATACCGGGCGCCCGGAGAATGGGAAGAGCTGATTCTCAGGAGGCTGCTTACGTATTCCGCTGGTAATTAGATTTGACACCCGAATTTGCGGACGCGCACGTTTACCGTCCTGCAGGCACCCGTGCACGCTCGTGCATTACTTCGGATTGTCCTTGTGAATGGCTGCGCGAAATTGTTGCTTCCGGACTTCACAGCAAGAGTTCCGCACAAGTAATGCACAACATCATCAGCTTTGTTTTCTCTCTCTCTCTCTCTCTCTCTCTCTTGAACCGAGGCTATTTTATATTGAAAATGCCTCGGAGATATTTCTTTGCGGACAATGCACTTATGCAATCTTATTCGCAAACGACGTATTTTGCTTTCTTTAAATTCTATTCAGCAAAGTGACGTGAAAAATAAAATAAAATGTGAATAAAAGATTGCCGAATCGTTCAATTTCAGCATTCGCGTAGCGACTGGCAAGCGCTACAAATCTGTGAAATTGTCGCAGTGACTTTATCTCAAAGTTTTTATTCGAAAAAAAACATCGATTACTTTAAATAACGTCTAGATTTAATTGAAATGAACTCTTTATAATTCTAAACAAATATATAAATGTTAAATAAATTTCATCAATTAATGTTGCATTGATTAACTAATTCTCACAGATGGAATTTTCATTAACAAGTGACTTCATAATGTTCGCGTCTTTTCCTTGAATGAATTCTAGAATGCTCGTCTCAGCATATTACTTTACATCTTTTTTACAGACTTGAATCCGAATAAAAATTTTCTCACAAAAAAATATAAAATTAAACTTGGCAACAATAACTGCGCATGAATTGTTCGTGAAAAAATAATTTTTTTTTAAATTTAACTGAAAATATTCTGCGCGAGACGGCAACTCTTGTTATCAGTAGTTTATCATTAGTTAGTTGTCAGTGTATTTTTAATTGCATATATATTTTTTTAGTTACGGTTTTTTTAGTGTTAACCATATGTCGCGCAGTTGTGAAATTGTTCGCGCGAAAAACGTGTTGCCGTTAAAACATTTCAACCACTTTATGCATGCGATCAAAGTTCGACAATTGTTATCATAATCCTAGTTAATATTTAACAATGTGTATATCACGAGATTTACAATATTTATTATCAGTTATTTTAAGACCTTCAACATTTATTTACGATTTGCTCGTTCAACTTTACCGAGAAGGGAGACGCTCTCTGACTTTATATCGCGCACAAAAAATTTAACGATGTAACGATATATCGTGAGATGTATGATACGATGGTTACTGAGCGACGTGAATATATTTTTAAACGTATTTTTCATGCGACCACTTTTGGTCCCGTCGAAATTGGTAATTCCTTTGAGCCACACTCTTGGAAGCGGAAGTGGAAGGAACTACCTGGAACATTATCATTTATATGAAATCCTTTGCGCGTCCTTATGCATAGTCATTATCCCGTCGCTTTTTACCGCTATCCCTTCTGGAGGCGCTTGCGGGAGCGACAAAAACAAGAATAGTTCGATACACGTACACGCGCGTGTGGAAAGGCGACAATCTTAATTAAAGGGCACTGACTGGCCCCTGCAATTTTATTCGGCATTAATTCGAGCCAAGTTCAATTACACGCGCTTTAAGGCGCTACTGGCTTTCCGCAGTTTAACGCTTACGGGTAAATTGATTAAAAAGCTCGGCGAAAATTGTGTGCCAATTGACGCGAGGTCTAGTTTAACCCCTGGCAAAACAATAATGTGAGAACGACGAACGATCGCGATCTCTGTTCTTTTAAATAAACCGATCTCTGTGGTTAGTTCGTACAATTGTTCTCTCTCGAACTTTTTATTATATAATATTATGCACATATATAAAGAAAGATTGGACGTATATGTTATAACTATTTTATTACATAGTAATAATATTCAGGTCTCGCGAATAAAATCTGTTCACGGAAAAGATCATATTTAGCAAAACATAAATATTGGTATTTTTAGGTATGTTTCTAAATACATGTGTATATATAGTTCACGTGTATGTTCTGTAAATAAACATATTTACACAGTAAAATTGTATAAAGATCCATGTTTCGAGATACATGAAAGAGCATTGAAATTATAAATATGATATAACATGATTTATAATGTTTTATTTAACAAAAGTATTTAGAGCGATTATTTAGACCAAAAATATTAACATATTTTCATAATGATCAATATCGGCCTCAAATTTCATCGCTGCACAAATAGGTTTTCAGCAGGAAATAACATATTTATGAATATTCTCTTGGAGCATAAAATATTCTCGAAACGCATCAGGGACGCAACGCTTTATTATGGTATAACAGCCGGACGTAAAGATAAAACTTTTCGCGAGCTTTTCTTTATTTAAGGCGACGGAGTATACTTTCTCCGGGAGAGGCTTTAATGCAACACGTAAGTATGACGACGATTTACTTCCTTCCCCGTTATATTTTTCTGCCTCGAAAGACAAAGCGCCGGTGTGAAATCTGAATATCTGAGGGCACGGGCGCATACAGCCAGCGTTGTACTCGGCGGCGAACGTGGGGTTATTGCATATATGTAGAGAGGAGGGTGCGCTTCATCATTCTCGATCTCGTATGTAAAGCTCATGTACGGGCTATACTTACACAGAATATCCGCCTGTAATACCGAGACTTCTGCGGAGGGGGGGGGGAGAGACAAAGCGCGGCGCGTCTATGAACGAATAAGTACGTATTTTCACGTAAAAACTTCGATTCGCGATCACGCGGTACGCGCGCGCGCGCGCGGGATAATTTCGGAAATAAAATCCGAGGAATGGAAACGTGATATTGCCGAGCGGTGGATTCGCGATCGAGCGAAATTTTGCGGTGAAAGAATTTACGGATTTATCACGCGCGTCGACAGCCGGATGGATTCCTATTTCGCGGTAATTCGAGAACTTGGTCAAGCAACACCCGGTGTAGGTACGTTGAAGCGAAAATAAGAGAGAACCGAGAGATAGCGCGCTTAAGGATAATAGATTCCCACCGAATCCCCGTCGATGTGGGTTTCTATTCAGAAATGGCATTATGTATAATTTTACGCAGATTAAATCTAATTTTGGAAACGTGGTTATTTGTGGCGCTTAAAATCGGGAAAATTGTGAAACTCGCGGGAAATAAATGGTGAAAGCGTATAATATTTCTGTGTAATGATGTACAGCGACAAAACATGCCCGCTTTCGCGAATCGATGCTCCATACAGGTATCTTCGATTTAACGATAGTTTACGTTAAAACTAATCGATGACACAGTCATATAAAAATGTATCACGCTGTTTACACGAGAAAAATTACTCTCAAATAAAAATTGTCGGATTAAGTTGTAAAATATTCAGAATAATTTTAACGGAATATACGGAATTAAATAAATAAAGAAAGTATCCTATAAAGTGCTGATCAACAACATTATTCGCAATAAAATGCGTTCGCGCGAGCACATCGCGCACTGTTGATCTCCACCGAATTTCCATGTATCGAAGATCGTTAGTTTCGATGACATCGCTTTTCAATTCACGAAAATCATTGACGGGTGAAAATTACCCGTCGGTTTGACCACTGGTTGATTCGCCGTTTATATAGACCGACCGGCACATGATGAAAAATGCTCCGCTATCGACCCGCCCGGCTCCTCTTGCGCGTGCTGCGCGAGACGCGAGAATAATCGAAATGCCGTAAAGGCGATTGGCAACGATGTCTGGGACGCGAGAAGGCGGAAGACGAGTGAATACCAGCAGTTTGAATGCGAAAAAAGCTCAGAGAGCAAGTAAAGATAGAGGAGAAGGTGGAGGGAGGGGGAGAAAAGAGGAGACGATATTATTCAGATCCTTGGCAGAAGCCACTCCGTTGGGAATACCGCAACCGCTTCAAACCGACCGGCCTCTTTAAGGCTCCCCAGGCTCGTTTTGCGACGACTTCTCAAACGGCGGCGCAGCCTCCTCCTGTACGCGACGAAGAAAAAAAAAAAGGAACGAGTGTGGGACGGCTGCGGTGCCAGAGGGATGGAGACGGACGGGTAAGGTGCTGGAGAGACTGCGGTGATATAGATATATACGAACAGGATCCGTCGCGATTGGGGTGAGTCTTGCGCGACGAGGGAGCGCTCGCTAAGGAGAGACAGTGGCTCCCTGTGGTACACAGGAAGGATCCCTGAATCCATTACAGCGGAAGCGGAAGACGGTGTATCCGCGACGGATCCGCGGCGGTCGGCGGTGTATTGCGTCAAATGGAATCGGACGGCTTGATCTGGTTACCCGTGTCGAGTGCCGTGCGAAGAGAGGATTATACGCGATGAAGTCAATAATGCACGACGTGACGCTCTGCTTACGTCCACTGACAAATTTAGAGCATTTATCATGGAGTGAATGTAGTCTATCTATCCATTGTGAAGAATATATAAATCGATCAGATAAAAGTTGTTTTTGTTTTTTTTTTAACGAAAGTGCTTTCAATAGTATAAAAACTGTGTTATTTTAGGACACTCTATGTAGATAGAATTTTCGGTTTGCGACGTATGTCAATTTTTTTTTACTTATAATTCCATGCAAAGGAGAAAATTAATTAAAATCATAACGGTACTTGTAGTACAAGAGTTTTTGTGTCTATTGTTTTTGTTTGCTCGTTGAAATTTCCGTTAATAAGATATTTGACATCGACAAACAATTTACAAATAACAACTAAAAAATTATTTTACGGCACTGAGTTTGTGTTTTATTAAAAATATTCAGCTAAATGGAGTTCTTGCAGAAACGTGCAAAACACACGAGAATGAAATAAACAATACAATACACAGAGGGTGACAATATAGCGAATTGTACGAAATAATAGTAGCACAGATATTAACGCAAAAGGAGAATTTACAAATACTTTTGACTGTGCATTATCACATTTATGTATATGTATAGCTACATTTAAACACTCTCTGTGATTCATATAAATTCATATAAATTTTTTCATACGAATTATACACTTCATTAAGGTATTAACGACAACGTAAATATTGAAAAAAAAATATATGAAATGCACTGTTATTCGTTACTATTACTTACTATTTGTTGAAGCCAGTCGAATGATACGGAGACGATGCTGTTTCCTTTACATTATATATTTCTTGTACTAATACAATAGTTACAATGCGTCTTTACGCGAGTACGTCGGAAGAAGAAGTAAGAAGAAAAAGTTTTTTTTTTTTGTAACTCGAGCGCGCCGGTCGGTCATCAGTCGAGAAAACAATTCAGATATCGAAGTCCGTCCCGCTGGACGAAACGTACGCAGCACGCTAGCGCCCCTTGCGCCAATAGCTGCTGCTCGGGGCCTTAAGCCCATTGACCAATGAAATAAACGCTTAGGCGTCTACTCCAACACTATTTAATATCCATATTTAGTATCTCGTATTAAAACAATTATATGCATACAGCTAAATTTATTACGATAAAAATCATCAAAGGCAAATAGACACACGTGTTTATTGTATATTCGAAACAAACGTAAAAGTTCAAGATGTAACGATGAGCGAAAAAAAAAGAAGTGATCACTGCTAGAATTACAAAATAGATATGTACGTTACACGTAAAATGCAGTTATCGTTTGCGGTGCAAACTGGCGATTTATTAGCGAGGCATTAAATCGAGAGCGTACACCTAGTATATTTTCACCGTTCCTCGTGCCTCTCACCTCGTCTCGCCGGTGCGTCCACTTGTTTTTTACGTTTCGGTATCACCCTCACGATCCGGTGCTTCTCCAACCATTTTTATTTGTTCCCCGTTCAAAAATTATTCGTACCCGCCTGCAAATGAAATATCATAGCCGGTGCGTACTCACGGAAAGTGCCTGTGACGGTTTAGCACGGGCAGTTTGCCGGCGTAATTAGACTTTATTGCACTCACGGTAAACTGAATTAATTGGAAACGCCAGCGCGCTTTACAGCGCGATATTCGTGAGATATCGCGACGATGATTGGCCGAATTAAAAGATTGAAAATCTTGCCACGGCGAGAAATACCTCACGCGAAGCGGAAAAAGAGAGAAATAAAAAAAAGAGCGAACAGCGTCGCGAGTCCTTTCAAACGATATATTTTAATAGGAGAACCAATAAATGCTGGAACCGACGGAAATATCGAGCGTCAAGTATTTTTCACTTACCTGTAATTGAGCGCGAATTTTATATATACATATATTAAAATTTACAACTCCATATATATTATTTTTAATTGTGTTTTATAAAACTAATACGCTATAAAGTCTACTTTTATATCGTGTTACGTAAGTTATGTAAGGATGTATAGATAGACTAACACAAGGATATATACTTCTCTCCTTTTATTCGTACACTTGAGTTTAGATAATTTATCACAATAAGAGAAATATCTCAACCGTACGTGACGTGGGTAAAACGTATCTTCTTGAACCGAAAATGTGGTGAGAGGGAGAGCGAGGTTTAAATAGTTATATAACTGGATTTTATTCTTAATTGACAATATTCTTTCCAAGTAATAAATGAAAGTTTCTTCGCCGTCCTGTTTTTTTTTTTACAAGTTAAAACACAATCTATACTTACATATTAAATGTAGCAACATTTAGATTAACACTACGTAGCGAGTTATGATGCACATTAAAAGCGATTTGCAGCTCTCACGTTTCATGTGCTTTGCTTCGTTAATCCCATCGATATAAAGGAGAGGCATTCTGCCATAGCTGTAATCGCAGTCGTATTCGCTTTACATCTTCCCTTCGTTCGTCGAATATCGATCAGCAAACTTCAGCACTTTTTTTAAGGTCTTTGTAATTGAATTGCGTCAAAGTAATTTTAACATTTTCTTCTTAACTTTGTGACATAGCTACAGAGAAAAAGTATTTTCATAAAGTATTTCGGATCGATAAAAAAAAAAACATGAATTTTTCATTATATACTTCATTATTTAGTGCAAATCACAACCGTATCTACAAAATTAGATTAATAATAAAAATGAGAGGTTAATCAAACAACTGCATTTTGCGCAAAATGTGCAGTGAGGGTACGAATCCGCGAGTTCACAATTCGCTTCTATTAGAAGTATGTCAGTGAAAGTTTTTGCAACGAAACTGTGTGACAGAGTTGCTGAACGTACACTTCCGGAACATGCTGATATTGCTACTAAAAATGCAAAGTTTCTCAACCTACGCGGAACTGAATGATAATGAAAACTGAATAGAGTACTGCGTCGATTGTCAATTAGACCATACCATTTTATTGCCATTCGTACGATGATTACACTATATTAAAGAATATCTGGAAATTAAGAAGAAAATGCCATCGTTTCGGATAAGTGACAGACGCACGCGTTAAAGTAGTAAAACTCTTGGAAAATCCAGAAAGCAATCGTTTCTCTTAGCGTTTTACCTTAAGTGGAAATACGTAGAAGCAGAAGAAGAAGAAGAAGAAGAAGAAGAAGAAGAAGAAGAAGAAGAAGAAAAGATAAACTGTCGCCGCGTGCGAGACCCTTTTTCCTTCCGATAAATGATATTATACCTCCAATGTACGCCATATCGATCTAAGCGGATTACATCTTCGTTTATGTATATCTATGTACAGGAACAAAATGAGGACCGCCAGCCGGACCACAAAAGAAACCGGCCCCGCTAGAATCGACCGATCGCTCTAATATTCTCTTTTAGTCTCTCTCTAATCGCGTTCAACAATAACAATTAATAATAATATTATCCGTGCGACGCGGCCGGCTTTTGTGGCGGGCGTGCAACGGGATTTCGCTACGAGATATACGAGACTTACGACGGCGTGATAATTATTGTTTACCCCCTTACAAGCTAGGTCCTTTGTGTGAGTTTGTCGCTCGAGCGTCGTCATTATCAGGCTGCGAGTTGAGTCAGGGCGGCGCAGAGAGAGAGAGAGAGAGAGAGAGAGGTTTGGCATCTCGGCGAGGTGTATACTCGCTTACTTCTCCCTCACTCTTTCCGCATGTCTCCTTTAATATCTTCTACGCTTAAAAACGTAGAATTTTTGCGCTCTATGTAGCTGGAATGTACTGTTATGTTAGGAATTTTTTAACAGGATATTTTCTTTTATTTTCCAATAACAATGCACTGCCTCGTAGCGGAAAAAAGAATCAAGTGTCGAGGTAAAAAGCGAATACATGGTAATCACATACCTGTGAATTATGCGATTCAAGATACCTTTATCTTATTCACGATGCGACCTCCGTTAATAATCGAATCTCTCGCTGAAGGTTAGGTCAGTAAAGCGATATGAATTACGTATGTGCGACGAATACATTTAGGGAACGATATTTTGCCCAATGTCAGAAAAACAAACGGTCATATATTTCGAAGGATCTTGAAATGGGGTTACTTTATTTATCTCTCCCGGGAAATATGTGCTGGGATAACTGTATCCCTTTAATACTCGTGTCATTGCGCAAAGATACATTCGATGCGTGCTAAAGCTTTTTGGCACGTGGCGCCGAGTTTAATCCGCCCTGACTTTTCTAGTACTATTAAAATTCGACATTATCGATCTAGATCCGGTGAGTAGTTAAGCGCTTTACGTTCGTCCCAGATGAGAAACACCCTGATCCGCCTCTAATTTCGTTACATGTTAACAGCTTTAATTTTATCAATCGGCCTGCTTGCACATGGACGAAAACACGAAGCGCAAAGACTTACATAATTTACGTTACTCTGAACCGTCTTCGTCCATACGTTTACACATATCAGAGTCGCGAAATGTTTTACACGACGAAAATCAACTTGCATTTACATGATAAATTCGACAAAGTCTTGATAATGTCGAGTCAATCGCTGCAGCGTGTTTGCGAAATTCTTCACAGTTTCCATTCCGATCGCGCGATCGTAGGAAACTCGCCGACGGTTATCGGTAAATGCGGACGCGATTTATTCGGAATTATATTCGGATTAAATTTTGATATCGCGGCGCCACAGAGATTTAAACTCTAATTATAAAACTCGCTACACGCTTCTCGGAATCAAATTCGAGTATAACGTGCAATAATTGTTGAATGTTAATATTGTGTCCGGAACGTTTCCGCTAATACGAATTCGAGCGTAAATTCCATGTCTGCGATCAATTATTTATATCTTATCACGCGCATGCGGCATAATCAACGACGCGCAGTCACGTCGTAGCGTCGAGAGCGCATCCCCATGCACGCGTATCCACACATCACCCAAGCACGCAACGCATTACACACACACCGACTTGCGCACTTACGCATTACTCATGAATTTGGCACTTATTACGCGATAAGTTATGTACATAGATTTATACTAACCGGGAGTGAAGCACCTCGAGGAGAAGTGATCGTCGCCGGATCGTCGATCGGATCGCGCGCGATCGACGCCGGGCGTGTGCTTTCAAAATGTTTTATACAAATAACCGAAATGAAGATTTATACATTGAGCTATGTACAGTCGTCCTGCGTTCCGCGCGCCGAATTTCCCGTCTCTCGTTAATCGCGCGTGAACGGGGGAGGGAGCGTGCGAGCGCGAATTCGGCGCGCGGGACTCGTGATTAATATTAAAATTTATAAATCTTTCTCTCACTTCCTTTGAGCACCGAAAATGTCTTATCCCATGCAATCCTTACGTAAACACTCGATACAATAATACATTTAAAGTATAACCAATAATACTTTCAACATGTTTCACGATTCGCGTCGCAATACGGGCAGTATCTTTACGCCTTGGAACTTGCCTTCGGCGTATCGTCGTGGAATCGCGCCCTTTGCGGAAATTCGAGTCGCTGCAGATTAATCCCCTTACAAAAATGTTCAGGTTCGTTGTTCCGTATTTTACCACTTTACACTTTCCATTCTCAATCGATTCATCTTTGGAGAACGTGCCATTGACGTTCTCTCCTTCATTCATCTCGACATAGTACGATATGTTATCAGTATCATTTCATTGTAATTAATAATAAGCTCGCAATCAGTCTAGGCGCAGCCACGCAAAAGTATCGGCGAATAGATCGGCCTAGAAAATACCGATAGGATATTTTTATCCGAAACTCTGATTTAATTTTACATGACGATATTTATGTGGGCCATGTTTGCCCAATTTGCTTTAGTCAAGCGAGCCCCGCAACTCCAGTGGAAACGATCTACATAAAATACAGCGTCGTCCCCGAGATTTACATACAAAAACACGCGGCACGTGAGCTATGCGAGAGATTACATTTTCTAAATCCCTGATGATCGTCGCACACGTCCGTCATTATTTCGCGTATCTATAAACAATGGTGTTACGGTCGGTTAACATTTCAATCGAATTTCATTCCTTGTATACCTTGTTTTGTAAAGTTTACGCGAAAACCCGGAGGCGGAACTGGATTTTCTACGCAGATCTCTGAAATCCGAAGGCTCTGGTAGCAGCTTTGTCTCTGACCTTGTCGGTACTACGATGTCACGTCGCTGGGGGTGATTGTATTCTTCGTCCGTGTCTTTCCAAAACTGCGATTAATTGGCATTCAACGAGGTTGAACCGTAAGCCGCGTTTCGCGACAGGGCAATAATACTACCGCGTATCAGCATGCGATTTAATCCACGACAAAATACCGAGTGTCGTGAAATTTATAGTGATATTTCCCAATAGTTGTCCGAACGGAATGACCGGGCCGGCCAATTTTGTCGTACCAATCTGGCGATTATGAGGCGCCGCGGGCCGTAAAAGTGTGGACCGCAGCCCGCCGGACGGCCCGCGCCTCGTAATTCAGGACAATAGGTATCCGCCCTCCGGAGGTGAGGGGAGAGGTCCGGAGGACGAGAGAGAGAGAGAGAGAGAGAGAGAGAGAGAGAGAGAGAGAGAGAGAGAGAAGCGATTTATGATTGAGGAGATATAAGGCCGACTTTTCGGCAAATGTCCGATATTGACTTAATGAGCGAAGAAGCATTTCTACTGCCCTTATTAGCATAGCTTTGTCTTTAAAGCAGATCGAAATTAACTTGGTGCCGGAAGACTTGGCTCGTGATCGGCAAACACAAAAGTTATAGAGACATAATGCATACGAAGAAAGGAGGTCGATGGGTCGTTCTCTCGATATTAAAAACGTACATGTTATTTCACTTTTATAAAATAAAATTTCACTCATATAATGATATAATGTGAACATACATCAAAATGCGACAATATAATGTAATTAAATAATGACTGAGAAAAAAGAACACTAAGACACTTGTCTTCTAAACCGACTTGCCCATTACATTAATTATCAGCCTATATATATTGTTGCTAAGGTCGCTTTAAAATCAACGGGAGTGGCATTTAAAAACGTGCATAATATACGTAGAAGAAAAATATTCCGATCACGTCGCGCGCCTGTAATCGTTCGGACGTTCCATCGCGGTGACGAAAAGCAAATTGGATTATAGATTAAACGTACGTAATGGTGCCGTATATGTCGTAAATCAGCGATTCAGAGCGCAATACCAAAAACATAAATCCGTCGTGGAGGTCGCCAGGAAAGAGGGGATGGAAACGGTGGACGTGAAATCTACGTAACAGCCGCCGAATTTCACCGGGGAGGAAAGTACGAGGTCGCTATACGAAATCTTTCCGCGAAATCCATCGCGATAATAGGGAACATTTCGCGGTCGTTTTGGAAAAAAAGTCGCCGTCGCATGAACGCGTCTAATGTCGCAGTAGCGACTATTCTTTCGGATTTACGTAGACGAATAGCAGTGGTTACGACTCACGTCGGCAATAATGGATTACGACTCCGCGTACAACGCTGGCGAGAAAATCAGGGAGGACGAAGAAGAATATCTGTTTCGGAAAGTATGATGTTATATCTGTTTCACATCGGGAATAATATTTCTCGGAATGAAATATATTACCGTAAATAACTCACTTCCAATCTTAAGATTTGTCAGTAAGAATATGTAGTATGTAATAATGTGTAGATAAAATTAAATTTAATGTATACTTCATATAAAAATATACAGAATCATTAGATTGGGTTTATGCTATTCAGATCTTCGTGCGTAACGTTTCCGAGATCCCAAGGGCGTCGCAAACGAAAATCGTGAACGATTCAGCGAGGCAGATTTGCGGCTAAATTTCCTACCGCGTTGCCTAGTATACGATGCCGATAAGATCGTCGTTAAATCCGTAATGGGATCTTAACGCGACGTGGGCCCCGGCGGCGTGAATTATAATTATTACTACGCAATCGTCCCGAGATAAGCTACAATTTAAGTCACGGAAAGCCGTAGCCGCACTTTGTGCTGAATTAAACGTTAGATGGATTCCATTCACAATGTGAAAGAATCCGAGTGTAAAGCAATCTCAAGCCATTTAGCAAGTTAACTAAAAGGTATTTATTACTTTTCAATTTTGATCATTTTTTCAGTAATTACTGTTATTTTATTTGCATTGCACAACATGTATGTTGACATAACTTCCATTTCCATATTTTTTATACATAATTATAACAATTACAATTAAATACAATAATTTCCTAAAAAATGATTCCAGTTTTCTTGAAAATACGCAATCTATTAATGCAAATCTTAATCAGCAAATAATTAGTTCTGTTTATTAATTATTTTCTTAGACAATGATTCTAAGACTATTTTTAATATAATATATACAATATATATTTGTATAAATACATGTATTCGAGATAAAAAATGTTTAATTAAATTCTGAAAAATAAATTGTAAATTGTTGCAAAAATCTAGTGGATGGAAGCGCGGATAAACTGGGGAACACACCCCATGTTTATTATCGATATCTGTACATCTCGTCGCGGGATGAACGGAAGGGGTGATTACCTCGCGAATCTCTTCAGTATAGTTAGCACGAGGAAAATGTTCTCCGGAAAGCGAACGAGGGGAGGTGGTTGTATAGCATCCAGCTCAGTAATTGAACTGTCCAAGTACGAGATGAGAGCGCCTCGCAACACGGTTGCACGATAGGGATCAGTTAGTGAGATATTACGAAATTGCCCGCCATATTGCAATATTTATCGGCACGTCGCTCGCGCGCGCGTAAAGTCGCCCCGTGCCCGATAAATCACGTTCAATCTCTTTTGTGCCGAGACTCATACGCGAATGGAGACTCTTTCGATCAAGAGGGTGGAATCTCCGTTTTGCAATTTAGATCAACGACACGGCGCGCGAACCTTATTTCGCTCGTACACGGATCGTCAGACAAGCGGAAAGATTATTCGATGTCGATGTGTTTTTAAACCGTTTCTCAAGAGAAGTCCAATATTCGATGAAAGCTGAATGTACTATAATTTAGAAAAAAATTTTAACCGTGTTGTCGTATTTATTTATATTTCTTTTTTTGAAATAGCTAGAAGTATTAGCTGTTCTATAATAAATATCTTGCAACTATAAGTTTTAAAATATCAAACACAATATTAAGTTTATTAAGTAATTCACAATTTTCAGAACCGTTTTCATGATCTGTAAAATTAAAATTTTTACTTTAAGCTGTGCTTGCAGTTAATCAATTGCAATTAATCAGATTTTATTTAGTAATAATATTTTTAAAAGTTTAGTATAACATTAGTTTTCGTCCTTAATTATATTTTCGTTAATTTTACATTGACCTTATGCATTTTCGGTCAATCGGATCAATGATAAAGCGCTTCAAGCCAACATAATTTTCTGTGAAAATCATCTCCTCGAATGCGTGCGGAACGAAAGGGCGGACGGATGACTTCGATCTCGTTAAAGGGGCGTCACATAATTATCGACCATCGTAGCGTCCACCATCTAATTAACACGGACGTCGATCGAACGCGCCGTCTCCGAAATCTCGCCACTTTGTATGCGGTCGGTCGAGCAGCACATACATGTACACACACGCGCGATTCTACACTGTCGGTTCGAAATAATTCAATTTCAATGGCAATGGCTAATTTAATTGTCTCTCTGGCGTGCGCGCACGCGATAATATCGCGCGCACCATGCGACGAATTCTAATCGCGCGATGGCGAAGAGACGGTGGCGCGTAATGTAACGCCATTACACTAACGTCATCTCTGTAATCTTGCGCCACTCCAACACATTCGCGTGCCAAGTTCTGAGAGTCTCGGCATCCACTCGAATTTCTCAGACGAAATTTCCCACCCAACTGTGACAACTAATTCTTTTTGATCCGTTTGTATTTATTATACTACCGCAGAACTTGAGTATTTCAATATGCAATTACACATGCAACAAGAATTTTAATACTTTTTATCGCAAAAATGTTCTAATAAGTATCTGAGTAGAGCCAAATAGCATTTTATATCAAGGTATATTTTCCATTTAAAAATAAAATTTTCTTTAAAAATAAATGAAGATGTAACTGTAAATAACTTGCATTTTTTTAAATCTAATTTACCATTGTTCTTTAACACTTGTTCCATGCAGTCGTGAGTCAGAATATTTACAAGCTATTTACATAAAGTACCACTTTCCGTTCTGTTTATTTCAAGAGAGATTAATCTTTTTTGTTAAAACAACCAAATGCATTAGTCAGACACATTTACTTTAAAACCTTACTTTTTTACAAAAAGCTTCGAATGCTGTTTTAAATTCGAAAGCTCTCGAACTAGGAATTTTAAAAGTGTCCGTTTGATCTTCTTTCCTTTTACATTTATATTGTTGGAAACTGATTTGCGTAAACCTTTGAGCATATAAAATATTGAGATAATTTTTACAATTGTCGATAAAAATGATATCACGTAATCTGCCTAGTTGTAACAAGAGAAAGTTATTAATATATTATATCAAAATATTTTTCTTCATTTAAAATTGAACCTTCATGGGACAAAAATCCGTTTCTCACTGTAAATCAGAAGAACAGCATCAAAGCACATCAATACACGTGCGTGAAAAAGCAACTCGCGGTTGAGAAAAGGGTAAAGGAAAACGGAATGATGATGGCAAAGTATAATGAAGTTCGATGTAATCCGAAAAAATCTTTTCGCGAAAGAAATCTGTGAAAAACATGAAAAGTAAATGCACGATAAATGCGAAGCAGAAAGATGCAAGTAGAAGACAAATTTTTCGAGAAAGACTGACCTCATAATTTCATCGATGTTGCATTATCTTCGACATTCTTATTCTCAGAAAATAATGAACGACCTGATTAGTGAAAATCTTAGAAAATTTGGCAATGCATACGAAATGAGGAATAATGGGCTTTCGGTAGATAAGTAAAAGTTAGGATGAAGAACGCGAAGACTATCTCACGAAATTCCATCAAATGCCCACCGTTACTGTACCGATTGCACGGGTGTTTAATTTAACGACGTTCTCGCTTGCGGAACTTTCACATCGCGAATTACGTTCGGAAGTAAACGGAATGGATCGTAACCGGTGGCGAATCCCTTCGCTCAGCAATTTCACTAATTTTCACGGAACTCGCACTTACTTCTGCGTTTAGTTTGCTTATCGTCGAAGTTGCGCAATTCAATCGGAACGACATTCCCATCAACGAGTCCATCGATATACGATATATCGATAACAATTTATTCTTATATTAATTATTATATCTTTGAATAAAAGGAGCAGAATATGACAATATATTTCCATCACTTTTGATGGCAAGAACAATGTACGAAAAAAAATTTCATTTTAAGAAATAAAATCTAATATGCCTAAAAAGATTATTCTTTTGAGAAATCACATCTTTTTTATAAAATCGAAGCTATTAATATCGTTTTCTCTTTATGATTTCTACATGATTACATATTTTTCCTTATATTATCTTCAATTAAAAAAAATGTTTCCCTCAAAATCTTTTATAAAAGTTTAACCTATGTTCCGTTCATTAGAAAAGACGCGAAAGTAGTATACTCCAACCCCAACACTTATCAAACTTAAACTTTCTTTCCTTCTAACATTTCGGTTCCACCGGGCAACAATAGAACCTCTTGAAGAGCAACGGTGAGAGCTCAGCAACCGCATGTTTTGACGCGTGTTCTCCAAAAGTTTTGTCTCCTTTACTCTTGCTGGTTAAAGACACTGGGTCAAGCGCACGCGTTGTTTCGCGGGACAATGAAGTACTCAAAGATCATGGTGGAGGAACGCGAATTGGATCTCCCGAACGGTCGAGGAGTTAGTAAACTCTTCGTGCTGCTTCCTTTCGCCGAGATTAAACGATTCCTGGCCTGGCAAGCAAACGGCGAAGTACGGATAGGGGATAGGTCGGTTGAAGAGGGTTCACGTGACGCCTTAACTGGTTTCGGCTTATCTCCGAGTTTCGTCGTATTTAGGGAAAACACGAGCGCGAGCCCGCAGGATCGTTAAGGAAAGTTACGCGGAGGGCACAATGCCGGGCGCGTCTTTGAAGTAACAATGGTAAATGCAGTTTGCTGACAGTTCTCCGTCTGCCTTTGCGGGTCTTTCTCTCCTCTTCCTTCGCCCTGCTCCCGCCGTACTTCGCCCTTTTCGCAGTCGAGTCTCTCGGCTCTTCAGTTGCCACTCTTCCTTTGCGAACACAGTCACCACCCACGAACAACAACATCACGGCTTTACTGTTGCCTTTAGTAGCAAATTACGCCGAGTGCAGTGAGGTTTTGTATTTAAAGAGACTTTAAATAAAATAAATAAACTGCCTGAACTGAATTAGAAGAATATTACAACATATTTGATTAATTTAATGTTCTTGACTCAAAGATGTTTTGTGAATCTATTGCAGTATCTCTAATTTATAAAATTTTACAGATTAATTTCATTTTTATATTATTATAATACATTTTCACATTTTGACTAATTAATGAGTTCAAACGTTTCGCTACTCGATTTATGCTTGTTTCTCAATGTCTGAAGATGTCTCAGTCTCGTCGTTATCGCGCTGTTCATAATTCTACGCACCGTGCCGCTGTATTATCGACCTGACTTAGTTGCAGCACGAGCGAAAGAACTTTTACACGTCGAAGTTTCCTTGACGATACACCGATTCCGCGCACGACGCGCCTTGCCTGTGTATTGCACCTTGGTACGCGCGGCTGTCGGAGACGCCGTTAATTATGAACTCGATAACTCGTATATCTGGAGCAACGGCCGGAAATTTTGGGAGTTGGGCGAAACGCGCGCAGAATCGATTATATCGGATAATCGATGTTTAACGCGCCGACAAGTTGCTAATCTCGCGTAAGAAAACTGTTTTCATTGATGTCATAATAATCGAACGTTGGATGCGTCGGAATAATGAGGGATAACAAAAGCGATCCTCCAGTTCTCAACTTTGAAAATTCGCTAATGATCCTGCATATTTGTAGACAGGATAGGTCTTTCGCGGTAAAACGCGTTTTTCTCGTGCGAAGAAGAACCGCATAAATGTACCGCCGGTCAATTAATCGTTTCGCGGTAATTTTATGCAAAGTTAAGTCAATGTTGGCCACCCAATGAGAGTCGTAACTCTTACGAGGAATCGCCTCGTGGCCGGCGAATTCCATTATAAGCACGCGGTGTAACGTTAATTTTTATGGCTAGTGAAACTTCCTCGATCGTTTCCCCGCGCGTCCATTTTTTTCTTTGCCTGATTTATTATTTTCTCCTAAGCACTTGGTATCGGTGGTGCTTAACTTTGTTTTACGGTAGCTCGGATATCTGTAAAATTTCCCTGGAGAGTCAAATGAGTCAAATAAAAAAATCGCATATATTATTCCCTCTTTTTCTTTACTCCTCGTAGTAATTAATAGAAAAAAGACTATAAAAAATAATTTACAATAAATGAAAATTTAATTTCAGTATTTAAGAAAGTTCCGCTAAAGATAAAAACATTTATTTTATTAGAAAACGTAAGAAGGAGAAGAAGTGTAATACAATCTAACACGGAGAAACTACCTTTTTCTAATTTCATTGTGTCGACATTAGAAACTCTTTTTCTAATACTTTTTATTTATCTATGTTTTCTCACTGAGAGGATATAAGGTACTGTCGGATGTACGTAATCCGTCGCAAATGTTATGTACGCGATTCCGTTTAAGTCTGCAAAAAATATCGCATTCAGCATGAGAATATGTAAAGAATGGAACGAAATTTGAGGGAATATTAAATGCGGCAGTTGGCTATCGCATACCGAGCGAAGCGAGTCGGATGTCGAGTCGCAACTGCCTTAAATCTCGCGCGTTCCTAACTCCCGCATTGCGCGCTGCCTCGTTGTTTTAATTTGTTGCCTCGGACAACGCTTCGGAGCTGCGGTAATACCGCTTTCGACTTATTTGCATTATCCAAGCGTCCGAGCGGCGTAATGAAACGCCCTTCTAACAGGGAAGGGAGGAAAAGCAAGAATCTATAAGGTTTAATCGGATTCGCCCGGCCCCGAATGGCATCGATCTTGCCGTATACTTGAAAAAAAATTCCAATCGGCTTAATTGCTTATATATATACATATATATAGCTTGCTTATGTGCACGATGTCCTGGAAAAGATATTACAATACAGATGCACGCTTCAATCGATTTGAACAATTTTTTTTCGATAAATTTTATTATCGATAAATTTTTATAAATAAGTTTTTAATCTTTTATGGATTACCGTTTACTTTAAATATTCACTGAGTTTTATTCCCTTTGATTTATATTTCATTTTTTAAATAATATAATTAGCTATCACAATTAAAAATAAAATTAAAGCGTTGGAATTTTTTCCTCAATGAAAAGAATTAATATATTCAGTATTATAAATATAATAAAGATTTTTTTACAAGTATTAAATAACATTTATAAATTCATCTATCTATAAAGGTCTAGCCACTATCTTCATTAAATTTAAAGTAGAGAGAACTTTGCTAAGACAAGATTAGTTCTGTATTTTAAGAAATATAATTTCACTGTCTATTCTCTTGAAATTTAATATTCATTAATTCATCATTCTCAAAACTAAAGTCTTTATTTGCAAGTTACAAAGACTATCTCCTCTCTAATTCGTTGACAAAATCTTCGTGAATAAAAGATTATCTTTTCAAGTTTGTCGAATCGTAAATTTCTAATATCGAATTTCTCATCCCTTTTTAGGACACCTCACACCTTACGCTTGTTCGTCAAATGCGGTGAATATCGTGCGAACGTCCGAGTGAGTCTCGCCGCGCTTTCTAGTCCATGGCCTTTGTTCCACAGCTCGTCTTCCGCAATTTGCGTTTCACAGCTATTCTCCGCTCTCTCCGGTCTCTATCCGCTGGCAACTCTCCCTCCCTTTCTCCCTCCGTTTCTACCCACCCAAATATCGACGTCTAATGGAGATGTCTCGGCGCCGCATGTTTATTCAAATTGCTTAGTATCCAGTCGCATCTTTTCGAACGGAGCACTTAGCGATGCTAAGTCCAAGATCGATATCTCGAATCTTAACGTTGAACTTTTCTATCGCATTTTCTTAAAAGGTACAAATAGTAACATGAGCCGCTACGAGAAAAGCTGATTGAATCCAGGAATCCTAGTCGATAATATTACAAAAAGAGTTTAGAAGACGAGCTTGAAACTGACCAAGTTCATTCAGTTAGTCATAAATAAGAGATGAATAACGGATAAAGTCACAAAATAGCAATAGATTTATTGATTGTTTCTTTAATATAAAAACACTAAGTAAACCAAAGTAGGAGAAATATAAATTGCATTGAGCATTTCCGATAATATAAATAATTTTTATAAAATTGGACTACTCTGATTTTTACAGCCAGATTTTTCTTCCTTCTCTTTCGATTTAGCAATGAAACTCTCCGTATCCATCAGTTATAAATTTAACTCTTACCGTCATAACGTGCATATTATTTTTTACCGTTAAGCAAACATTCATTTTTTTTCTTTCTAGAAAATTTGAAATTGAGCAGACGATTCCCATTTTTCTCATTTCGAATAAAAGCGTATGTGAAAATATTGAATATAAAATCCAACTCACGATTGTACAAAGGGAGAAAAGAATTATGATAGAAAAGATTGAAAATTTTCTCGCATGCTAATATAAGTAAATAGAATGTAATTAATCTGATTGGATTCAACGTTGATACTTGATTGGATTAAACATTGTACTTTCTAATATATCTATACATATGTACAATCGATTATTATCGCTTTGTTGTATACTCAATATTTTACACACGGGATTAATTTGCGCCAGATGCCGCGGAGAATCGCGATACGATTTCGAAAATCGGTTAACGTGATCGCGGCGACTGGTAAGTGACCTCCGATTGCGTTCAACGCTTTATCGATAAGCCGTTGGGAACAGTTGGCACCCTCACGATAGCAAGAGGGAAGGGAAAGCCGTTTATTCAGCTTTCACGGATCTTGCTGACCAGAACCACGACTGCCGTGAGGGCCATCGAATGTGTCCCGCCACGCTTGAGAGTCTATAGTGTATACACAGGGGCGATACGCGCATTTACACAGAGCCATGAATCGGGTGGCATTTCTGTCGAGCTCGGAATACGTTGTAAAGGCTCTATGCCGTCGATGGATCTGTCAAAGGACATCGATACTAACGCGATGACGCTGTCCTCTGAGCTGGGATTCCTAATGTAATACGAGATGCTGAAGACGCAATCGGATACCACAAGCGTTACAATATTGACATAATATGCAATGCCTGATATAGAAATCCATCTGAATTCATTTACGAAGATCGTAATATTATATAGAAATTATTCATATATAATTGCACATAAATGTATATATATTTTATCTCACTGCCTCTCGTTTATCGATCTGTAAAAGATTTATTATTGACATGATAAAATATTCGTAGTAGGAGAAATGAATCGTAAGAAAAAGAGGCGAGTATCGTAATGAGAAAACGCGGGAGATTTTCGCACGAGCGAAGATAGGAAAAATTTAACATTTTTTTCTCCACTTCTCCGGTTGCCGCAGGGCATGCAAGAAACGGAGTTCGCGCGGAAGAAGAGAGGAAACGCGATCGCTCAGGCGGAAGAGGTAATGGAAAATCTGTGCGATATTACGCGCCTCTTACGCTTCCGGAAAAAGAAGGCGAACGATATTGGGGAGAGAAGAGAACGCCGGCTCTTCATTTTCCCGCTCCGGGAGCATTTCGCGAATCATACGCGCCGAGCGATATCCTAATATTTCGGAAGTATCGATACGCTATACGTTAGGTATAAATAAAGCGACATGAGTTTCCTACGAAATGTTTTGTGAGATTTATAGAAAACTTTAGCGATAAATCTTCTCCGATATACGTTATCTGTTCAAAAAATTAATTTTGTATTATGTAACAATGTTTTTCTCTTGCGGTTTTTCAAATATTTCAAATATTATTCTTTTGTCTATTTATAAAATATCTATTTATAAAACAAAAGATAACTTAGAAGATATTCCGATCTCTCTCTCTCTCTCTCTCTCTCTCTCTCTCTCTCTTTCATCCTAATTCTTTTACAATTCTTATCTTAAGGAAAAATACTACCAAAAAGTTTAAAGTTAAAAGTTTTCCTGTGCTATATACATTTGTCTTCCAATTTACTGTTAAACAAAGATTTATCTATTCTATCTAAACAAAGAGAAATACAACATGAACTAGATAGGATTCTGGCTAAATTCCACTATATCCGAGAAAATTCGCCGGAACGTATACATGGTCAGAAAAGCTTCAATGAATTCTATGAAAGTACATTTTGTAATTTCGCATTGTTCTTTCCCTCTTGTAATTTTCGATATATTTAAATAATAGAGATTCTAAAATATCCCAAACCAATTACAAAAATAACAATTAATGATTGTTTGGCAATATAATAAAATTAATATGCAATATTTTCTAATTAAAATAATAAGAAGTTATTCACAATGGTAATAATTTCTGAATAAAAATCACAAAATAACAATTAATTATTTCATCATTTAAAATTATTAAAATGTCAAAAATTTAATATTCATGTAGAACATTTGAAAAATTAAATTGATGTCAAATAAATGTGTTAAAATATCTCAATTTTAATAGACAATTATAATCTCAACTTCAATTTATTTTTCATGAGAAAAGGAAAAATGCGGAAAACGCTAGATAAGATTTAATTTGAGTAGACACGAATGGTTAGAAGCAATCTGCCAGATCTGATACATCGGTTAAAACTAGCAATCCAAGTCGAATGAGCGATCGAGCTTTTCAAAAACGATTGGCACTTGAGTGAGATAGATACTTAAGACGTCTGAAGGGTCTCTTGTTCCGCGATACAGAACAGGAAGCATTCGAAGCGGCACTTTTTCGGACCACAAAGAGAATCGCAAAGAAATAACGATAAAACGATGTAGAAACGTTGCCAAATTGATTTCACAATTACGATCATACGAGGTTGTTGTTGTGGTAATTTGAGAGAAGGTTAATGATTTGCCAACGAAATGCGAATGAGCCGTTATTTAATCAGATATACGCTACGATTGCCACAACGGTGAACCTTGAATAATTTCGGATTGGTCAGGATAATGACAGAAATTCACGATATAATCCACTAATTTGCAAATATTTATTATTATTGATATTTTATTAAATTACATTATTAATATGAGTTATATGAATATGAAAATTAATTTGTGTGGATTAAATCTTCTTTTTAATTAATGAAAAAACTATTTATAATATTCTAAAATTCGAGGACTGTAAAAATACCGGTTTAAAATTTCGGATGGATGCGCTTCTAAAGCTACATGTAACTTGCAAGCGGTTCCCATTTTCGCAGAATGCACTGGAAAAACGCATCGAAGGATATGTGTGGTGGTCGTATTACACGCAGAATAACGACTCCCCTAAAGTATAACGTCCCCTCGTCATTTTTGCACATGCATGCCACTCCATTTTGCACGAGTTTTACACAATTCTCTGTGAAACAGTCGTTCGTAGTGCTCTGCGAACGGTTCGATGACCTGCTTATTCCGCCAGTATAAGCACATTGTCGTGTAACTTTGAGTACGGCCGCAAACGAGTTATAAAGAGTTTGTAAATGTCCTCTTGTGTCCTTGCATACTAAAGTAAATATCTCAATATTTGAAACACAAAGTACACGACATAGAGTTAAATCGCAAGTAATTAAGCATGTCAAATTGATTTTCTGGTTGTTTTCACAATATTTTTCTCTTTACAAAGACAGAAGTTTAATAGATGTTCAAAGCAATATTTTAAAAATTTTATAGATTTTATAACAGAAACAGGAAAGAAATTAGGCAAATGATAGAAGTCAGCAATCAGATCAAATAAATTGTAAAAAATATAATTAAAATACAAATAAAATTATCTATTAATATAACAAAATAAAATAATAACACGTGAGAGAATTTTATGAAAGTATCATTGGTAAATTTCGAAGAAATAATTACAATCAGGCCTATGATTTGCTCAGGGCTCGAAAAATATCCTATTTATTTATTTTATATTATAACAAACAAGTTTTAATTAAATAATTCCTTATCGCGGTTGCGATTATTACGAGAGTTTCTCGCTAGGTTACAGAGTAACCAAACAGCACCGAATATGCTAACTTTCCGAGGTAGAATCGTGACGAATGCGACGGCGTGCAATACTCGCGTTAGTATACTCAAAGCGAGACTCACTCCGAGGAAGAGTCTGGGAGCCTACGTCGCGGAATATTCAGGAATCACGTGATTCCACGAGAATTTCCATTCTCTCAGGAAGTTTCCGTTCGGCGAGAGGAGTTCTCTCGCCAAAAGGTGTGCTGGAATTCATTACCGCCCTCGCCCGCCCGTTCGCTCTCTCGCTTGTCTGTTTCGTCCTCGAGCTAGCTGGCGGTCCTTCCAATTTCACGCTACCTTCTTCCGGTTTAAAGCCCATCAAGTTCGCATTCCATCTCGACTTACAACTGCGATTGCTCGAAAAGGCCGACGTAGCGATTTTCTGGATTGACGGAAAAAAGCGAGATCCAAGGGTTCGTTTGGACCGTGCATACGCTTCGTTTCACGATACTCTCCGGAAAGCGAACAGTTCCGATAGATTACAAAAATTCGCCCGAGTAAATTCGGCGATTCACCGAAATATTTTGTTGAGATAAGCGAAAAATATCGTTTGATAACTTTGTTACATTTACGAACAGAGGAGATGTTTTTTGTATATATGATGATATGATCTGTTACGGCTTTTAAATGGACAAATTATTGCACTAATGACAATAATATTTTCGATGATAATTATTTGATTAATACGACCGGAAAAATATTCTTGGAAAGATGACATCATTTTTGGCCTGATAAATATTTATATTTATAATTTATAAATACTTTAATATATATAATAAATCTAAGCGAGAGAACGTATCATAAAGCACTTCTCTGTGAAGTTGAGAAGAACTTGATATTAAAATTAAGAATTCTGAATTCCGTATACATATATCCTCGTTTTGAATTAGTATATTAGTATA
Source organism: Tetramorium parvispinum (assembly GCA_011638315.1). Lineage (NCBI taxonomy): Eukaryota > Metazoa > Arthropoda > Insecta > Hymenoptera > Formicidae > Tetramorium > Tetramorium parvispinum. The sequence goes on along the minus strand of VBVR01000908.1, from coordinate 5,724 downwards.
TTACTAATTTAAAAAATTTAACTTTTGTAAGCGTTTTCTTATTATATTGACTATTCGCATCTTTTTAAAATTATTTTTAAAATTACTTCTTCCATGTCTAGTATATTTAGAAAAGTAAAATCTTTTAAATTACCTTTGCGAAACGTAAATCGAAACATAATTGCATAATCCAATTTGTACCATTTCATTTAAACTCGCACTCGTTTATACTTCATTAATTTCAATAAGCTTAGGTTAAAATCCTCAACTGCTACTAGTAAACGAAGTACAAGTTAAAGGCAAAAGCTGATTTAATAAAGAGCAGTTTTAGCTACAAATTACAAGAGAATGAAATTTAAAGGCATGCACATCTCACAAGATTATCTCGAAATATGCACACGCGTTAATTCCGAATCGCCGAGCGCACGTGTTCGCTAAACTGACTGAATCAAAGAGAAACACAAGTACGAGCAATCGAAGCGAATAGAGAACATACCGCGACGAACATAGTTGCAACGATGACAAATCTAATCCAATTAGCGATTTTAACGAGGTGTAACTTCGCGAATCAAAATCTCGAGCAAAATAAAATAGATTGTCTCTCTTTATAATATTTAATAATAAACTAAATTAAACACTATTAAGAGAGTGCATAGTAGCGCTTTTCTAATTCAATTTAAATAAATTCTATCTAAACAAGTATAGGAAAATTTTTTTAATTAATATAAAATATACTATTCGATATTTAATAGTAATTCATTATTATTAGTAGTGCTAAATTATAAATAATTCTTATTTAAGTATTATTACTATCATCTTTATTATTACTCATTCGATATAGAATAATTTAGAAAAAGTATGAAATTTATATTGCTGGGAATTATTTAAATAAATTGTGAAAAATATTGTTTTCAAATGATATTTGTAAGAACTTGATATAGATGTTTCAATTACTGATTAAATTACATTTCGCTTTGTTAAAATATTAACTCTAGACGAAAAATGACCTTCAACAAAGTTTGTAAACGGTGATGAAATAAATTTCAGTGTTCGACCTCGTCTACGACGAAGCGAACGATTTCTATCCTTTAAGGGGGACATTAGCGTGGTGTACCTCGGGGGCAATAGCAAATGGCGTGAACGTCGTTCCCGAGGGAGCGGTGCACCCCCCATCGAATACTGGCAGGGACTGTTCTAGATTCTACGACTTGGTTTGGGAAAAAAGGGCTCTTGCGAGCCATGGATCGAGGGAGAATAGACGAGAATCGCCGGTAGATAAAGAGAGTTACGGTAATTGCCAAGTAAAGACATAGAGGACCTATGGAAAAAGGAGGAATCCTGACGCGAAACGGGTTTGCCAAAGAATAGTGCACAAGATGTTTCAAAAAGTTGTTCACTTTTGCCGAAGCATAAAGAGGTGAACTAAAAGCAATAGCGACTTTTTTAATGTTGATATCAATAACATAAAAAATAAAAAAAATAAAATTAAATAAATAAAAATAAGCCAAATTTAAATTTAGGTTAAATTTTTTTAGTTTAAATAAATTAATGAGATCAATCTATGTTCAAGAAATTTTCTAAATGTAAATAGATAACAGAACTATATTAACTTATGAAATTTTACTGGCAATTGGGAATTGCATCAAGTTCTACTAGTGTTAGTTAATTTGATTAAAAATATGAAGTAAACTGAAAATAAAATTAATTAAATTTAACTATATAAAAATATTCTATATTACACATTATAAAAACTGTAGAAAAAATATTAAATTCTTTCTCCTAGAAAAAAATATATACTCTAAATTTTTCAAAGAATAAATCTATCATCGAAAAAATTTTACAATGCTTGTGGGGTACTACGTTTTATATCCCGATATTTTCACAGAACTTTGTGCGAGTGTCTACCAGGTACGCGACTGTTTTCGATGTACGGCGCGCAGCTATAAAATATGAACCGAAAATAACGATAGAACGAAAGGGAAGCCTAGAAGGAAACAGATAGATGGACAAGCCGATGTTCACTTGTATAAAGTATGAAAGAATTTTTCCGTCACGTGTTCGAAATGGGATATACTCGGGAAGATGTTACGTGCTCATCGATGATGGCGTATAACCTTCTACTGAAATGTGAAAATTTTTCTTTAACGACGCGCGCTCTTGCATCTCACCGTTGCCGGTCTCGAGCTTTAAATATTGGAAGGCTTCGGAAAAAATTTCAACTTCTTAATTTAGAGCCTCTTCCCCCTCCCTTTCCATCTCCTTTTCTCTTGAGGAAATCAGTCCATAGGAACATCAAACGAATTCTGACAGTTTTTCGCAAAACGACGCCAACTCCGTGTGGCGAGTTTTAAAGAGAGCCTCTCCTTTCCAACTCTTTCACTCTTTCTACAAGAACGTAATTTAATTAACGCTTTACGACGCGCTCACAGAAAACAAAGTGAAGGAGAGATTTCCCTCTTTTTCTGCACTTCCCTCATTTTCACCTTCGACTTGTTTCACAGCATCGACCCGGCACTCAGCCTCCATCTTCTGTATATAGTTCATCATAAAAGGTCAAAAAAAGTTGGGGACCTAGAGATAAGAAGTCTAAGAACTGTTCTTGTGCAAGAAGCAAATAGGACTCTTTGAGAATTTGCATGTACCTGAAAGATAACTGATTCTATCTAAGGATACTTATAATTTTTTAATACTACTAAAATAATTATATTTTAAAAATTTTATTCAATCAGATTTTTGTAAAATTATTAAAATATAATAATGATTAATTTGATGATTGGAAAAGTCGCATATATATAATATTCGTAGAGAAAATTAATAATCGATTTACGAATGTTAAGAATTAAAATTAATTTGTATCTGAAACTTAATGTATTCAGGATTGCCTCCATAAATGGAATATTATTAATCGAAAGAGATTAATCGAAAGATAATCAACTTTTTGTAAAAGTAACATTTCAACTCGTTTCAGCAATCTTTCAAGTTTTCATCTCGTGATGAATACTAGTGAACTACTTGACGAAAGGCGGTCGACACCATTGGAATAACTCTTACATGGTTAGAACGGGGCGGCAAAGGAGGGAGCCTGTATGTAAATTCGCGGGCGAAAGTCGACGGCTGAAACTCGGAGAGGAAAGATCGCACTCCCGAGGTCTTGTCAGGGTTCAGTTACTCCACCTCCGGCCTCGGCGCCGTCTTACACTCCGTCGCCTTACTCCCGCATAATGTCCCATTGAAGTTTTAGTCTTCGTCAGAATAACGGTATTATCGCACCGATAGACTGTAAATTGTCCCGTCCTTTTGGGATTATAATGTATACATATATACAATGTACGCCAAGTTTACGGTGCGATCTTTGAATTTTAAATAGAAAAATCCTTTTCTTATTACGATTACGATTTTCTTACTACGATGATATTTTAGGTACTCAGATAATTAAATGTACGAGATTAGTACGGCGTAATGTTAATATACTTACATCGTACGATTACAAGATAAGAATTGATGTTCTTACAAGTATAATATCAGTATAATAGAGGTACAACTTACGAGTATGTAATCCGTACTGGCGTAGTACGTCGTACGGTTATTATATCAGTACAGTGTACGAGTAATCGGTACTGGGAGAATAATAGTACAATATCAGTACGCCGTACGTAAGCACATAAATTAATAAATTATTAATAAACAGTTAAGAATTAATAGTAACTACGGTGGACATGCAATGTCCCGAAAAGAAAATTTCCCGAAAATTAAGAAATAGTGTAATGTCCCGAAATGTCACAATCTCGAAATTTGAGATAGATGACAATGTTCCGAAAAGTCATAATCTCGAAATTTGAGGTAAGTGACAATGTCCCGAAAAGTCATAATCCCAAAATTTAAGAAGTGTGACAATGTCCCGAAATATTGGTTTTCAACTTTAAAAATTAATAGAGGTAGTGTTACTCTTAATAAAGTAAATTTTTGATCACAAATTATTCTCTGCTTTATTTAAAGCAGGAAATGTTTAGATGCTTTATTTTAATAATTAAAGCAGAACATTTTCTGCTTGTTATAAACTTGTTATAAAAATATTTACATTTTATAACATTTAATATACATATATATATATATATACATATATATATTTCGGGACATTATCACACTTCTTAAATTTTGGGATTATGACTTTTCGGGACATTGTCACTTCAAATTTCGAGATTATGGCTTTTCGGAACATTGTCATCTATCTCAAACTTCGAGATTGTGACGTTTCGGGACATTATACCATTTCTTAATTTTCGGTAAATATTTTTTCGGGATATTGCATGTCCACTGTAACTACTCAGTAAACACCATTTATTGCAGTAATATAATATGGAACAATTATATGTACATACGTTCGTGTAGGACTGTCATATGTTCAAGTATTGAGTTAAACTTCCTATTGTGCAACTTGATCATTTATCATGCCTTTTTTAAATAACTTTAAGTATTTTAAGTAACTTTAAGTATACTTAAAATAATACTTAAGATAATGTTTAAAGGCAATTAAAGGTATTTCAAAAAATATATCAAATGACTGAATTACGCAATGACTAGTTCAATATTTGCTGCCAGTTTGCTACTGCGCTGTTTATATTCATGTTTTTGATTATTATTGTCCGTTTATTTTTATTTTCTAAATAGCAAATTTTACAAGAAAAACTCAAGCCTAACGAGGACACAGATAGCAACGGTTTTGATGAAAAATATCAAATTTGCTACCAATTTGCAAGCGCACTATTATTATTTTGCTCAAAGAATGTATTCGTAAACATAATCTCTATTACTTTTCTATTCTATTCAAGATGTCTTGATTAAGACTTGAATAAATTGTCATTTGTCGTAATAACTTTACCTCATTTGGATCAGTTTACTTTATATGACTATGTTTAGCTAAAAAGAATACATTTATAAAACTAGTTACAATAATGATTATTAATAAAATACAGCAAAAATTACTTAAGTGCTATTTCCCGTGATCACAAGAAAATCGCAATCAATAATGCCAGGAATTAATAAAAAATTTAAAAAAGATAAGAGAAATTTACTCATTCATTTTTTAAAAAGTTATAAATATTATACGCTTTTGACGTAAACCATTTTATACATTAAAATATTATAATAGCAATCTGTATTTCTATCTATAAAGAAAGCGTATAATTTGTCATTTATTGAATAGGCTATTAGATGTATAACAATCAATCGTATGACTTTTAGCTCTGATCTCTCTTAAAATCATTAAATGTGAAACATTCGAGTATCCTTTCACATGAAAATTGCTACATACTTTTGAACAATAGAGTTAACGTTCGTAACTCTAAACTGTTAATTTCATCTCTCGCAATGAAAATTAATTCCGCATGATTGTTGTTAAATAAATTTCTCGGGCGACGTTGTATCTCTATGATTGAACTCTTCGACATATAACACATAATAAAATAGTTTTCTATTTTTTCTTTAAAGAATTAAATAAGCAAATATAATATTTTAATATCGTGCATTATTCTTATTTACAATAACGTGAACATTTAATCTATATCTATTTATGTAAATTTCATGGTGAGAGATACTGCTCTCACGTTTTACGCAAAGAATATACATTTCCCCCATAAAATACAAAATAAAGTTTTACTCAAGAGACATGCGTCTCAAGTTAATATTTCATACACAGCTATTGATGATAGGCCATGCCATTGACAAAGAGACATGAAATAATTAGCT
>VBVR01000907.1:2877-37991 GCA_011638315.1 Tetramorium parvispinum | reverse complement strand
GAGAGAGAGAGAGAGAGAGAGAGAGAGAGAGAGCTCATTTTCCGCTAATTGTAATTACTTTAGAAGAATCATTTTCGTAAATCTACAACACGGAAATTTGAACTCAGCGAAATTACGCTCGGTTCCAATCGATGCTACCAATTAATTAACTATGTTAATCAACTATCGTAGTTTTTGTAATTTCTGATGCTCGACCTCGCTAAAAACGGCCCTTCTTGACGATTCAGCGAATTTCTCGTCACAGTAGTTCTCTCAACACATACATAAACACAAACCCTCCTGACATAAAAACCTATAGGAGTGATGACGATTGTTGTCAGTATCGTAGACTACGAACGATGCATCCAAATTCATCGTACGTTGCCCCTAATCGTTTACTGGGATCGATAATAGCACATATGTGTGTACACATGTATATACATGTACGCGAACGCAAGCCGCTTCATTAACACTCTTTAAGATCTTAACGAAACATGTACTAAGTATGCATATATCTATATTTGTATGTATATCTATAGTTTTTTGTTATTTATATATTTATATAGGCGAATCAATCGCACAGGAGAACGTGAAGAATCTTCATTACCAAAGATCTCATTCCAACGGAACCAACCGAATCTGTCTACTTTTATTTATATATATATATATATGTATGTATTAAGTGTACATACACGTGTGCGCACGCACGTGTGTGTGTGTATGTGTGTGTGTGTTTGAATGTGTATTTATGTATGGACGCGCGCGATCGCACACGCAAGTAATGCCGAAGCGTGTTAGTTTATTTACAGAGTAAAACGCGCTTCGCATATGTATCCGGTTGGATTATGATGTCGGAGAGTCGTCGAGTCTTTCAAAGTTTTTCACTTCTATCATCTATCTACCAATTACTGCCTCGTCCTCGGCCTCTGAAACCACCGCCGCCCCAAAACTGTTTGCCTCCGCGTTTCAATCCTCTCGGCGAGAAGTTACTGACTGCGGGACCGCGTGGTCCTCTGTCCATCCATGGGCCCCGCGGCAGCCCCACGGGTCCACCCCTGAAACCCCCTCTACCTCCTCTAGAAGAAGGTGGAAGAGGTCCGCCTCGCCAAAGTGGGAAAGGTGCGCCAATGCGTGGCCGAAAGTTTGGTCCATCGTATTCGTACATCATGGCAGGATGCGATTCCGTTATCAGTGGAGAACCATTCGGGCCAGAGTCATCGTTCAGTGTTTGCGGCCCGTTTTGCAAGAGGGGCCTTTTCTTGTTGGGACTTCCTTCTTCGTGACTTTGCTCGTCGCAATCGCCGTTTGCCGTTCTCTTCATCTCTTTACCTAACGTAGAATTCATCGATTCGTCTAGCGATTCCTTTTCCATAAAATTCACGTTCTGTCCCTGATTAATCGACTCGTTGTCAGTCGTACTTGTTTTCTCCGTGAGTTCGGAGTGCTCGGTCGACTCAACGTGCTCCTCGCATTCTGAAATAGGAACATGCTGTTTTTGTTGCAATTGATCGCCAGCGTTATCTGCCCTTATCGGAATAATCGTCACTTGATTAATCGATGATGGCTGATCTTCCGACTCGGCCGAAGATGATGCCCGCTGTTCGTCAGAACCTAACTGATAACCCTGTTGCTGTTGGTTGCGTTCAGAATCGTGAGAACTCGACATGTCGTGCGAAGTCCGTCGTACATGTGGTACCGAAGAACTCTGACAGTTATCGGAATCACGTTCTGATTCTGCTTGAACATCCGCTTTGTTAGATAACGCCTTGTTGTCCTGATCGAATTCCGGCATGCCGATCGGCATACCTTCCTCGTCGAAGATAACGGCAGTATCAGGTGGTTGCAATAACGATCGATTGTTGGGCAGGATTTCCGATGGTGATTGGTGATGTTGTTGATCCTGCGATCTCGACTTGCGACTGTTTATCAGATTGTTCCGCTGCTTTTGCATATTTTGAGTATCTTCCGAGTATCTATCCCGACGATTTCTCGGAAATCCACGACCACCACCACGATTGTTCCATTCGTTTCTATGAAAGGATGGATCGTGTTGATGCTGATGATCTGCCGATTGCGAGTATCTTCCACGTCCCGGTGATTCCGCCAAGAAATCTTGCTTGGAACGGATATTGTGTTCTCTATCGCAATACTCAAAGTCCTGCTGCGATTGATGAAGTTGATGAAATTCTTGTTGATTTGAATGAAAATCCTGTTGATTCCGCAGGAAGTTTGGTGCTCTATTTTGCTGAAACTTTGGTTGATTTGGATGAAAATCTACTGACTGTTTACAATGAGAAAATTCTGGCTGTTCTTGGCGGAAACCACCTTGACCCTGAAACTGCGGTAACGGTGGCGGTGGAGGTGGTCCCGAACGCATCAAGTGTACGTCTTGCATGAGCTGACTATCACGCGGGCCGGGCATTTGCCCGATAGGAAGAGGAATCATACGCATATCCATATCATGATGGGACGATGGCGGTGCACCAACACGCATGTCACGGTCCTGTAATCTCAGATCAACAAGAACCCTGCCTTTTGGCTTGCTATCAGTCTCGTCGTCCGACATTTCCATATCAACACTCTCCACAATGTCACCAGGTTGCATGTGTCGTCTAAATTATATAAATTATATAAGAATTAAATGTATATATAAACACCAAATATATATGATATAAAACAATTGCACATAAATGCTCGTAAAAATAGCATGAAACTCACCGATAATCTTGATCGCTTGTGGTCCATAGACTATTGTTATTTGATAAAGAAGATAGTGACGAATCACCAACATTATGATGATTTGCCGGACTGCCAGTCAAACTGATCAAATTTCGATGATCCACATCCCCTGCTTTCATCAAACGGTAAGGTAGTTGATTTTCGCGGGTCATTGGAATTGGAATCACTCTGTAAATGATATAAGAAACGATTTTAATGACTGGAAAAATCATAATATTTGTATATAATATTTATTGTATATATCAATAATTGATCAACAATCTAAAAATAGAACAATGATATTCTGATAGAAATTGTATTACCTATGATCCACGTCTCCTGTAGTATTTAGAGATTCTTGTGGTTGTGGCTCGTTATACTCCACCGGCTCAGCGAAACCAGCTTTCTCGTACATAGGTGGCGATTCAGGAGTCTCGGACAGCATATCATTTTTTGTTCTGCCCGGCCATGTGGAATCGTTATTGGAGTCCCACCTGTCCCCATCGCCATCCATCCACGAACCTTTGTTTTTATCATCACATTCGCCAGGCCATGTGGGATTCATACTGTTCTTACCTAAACATGTAGCAAAATTTGCTATAACAGACACTATGCATGTAGCAATAATTAAACTCATAGCGCCAATTGTCATTACCTTTTTCCTCCCATTTGGCAGAGTCCTTAATACCCTCATTCGGCGGCGTCCACGTGGGAAATTTCGGCGGCAGTTTGTTGTAACAAGTCTCATCATCGAGAAAGATAGGTGGTGGTAAAGGTGGAGGAGGTAAAGGATTAACTGTATTGGCATTAGTAGAAGCGTCAAAGGGACCAGCTACATTACTTTGACTATTTTGACTGGAATATGGAGAGGATGTATGAGAGTCGGACAGATTGCGAACTGATAATGGGGTACTATGGCTCATCTGGCAATTGTTTAAACCACCGCTTCCACTAAGAGACGGTGTACCCTGATTACTTATCATTCTTGAGATCACAGGCGTTACAGGGTGCGGCCCCAACGAGGGCGAATGTCTATAATTAGGACGTTGCGGTGATTCCACTCGGTTTTCGGAAACGTCCAGGCCTAGACCTGGAATTCCACCCGAATTTGTTGTGCCATCGGAAGATGGAAGAACGGTTTTCAGGAAGCTAGATATATTAAAGTCCGCACTGTTCTTTTCATTTTTCGAAGGTCTCATATTGATTACTTCTATTGGTTTTGCCTGAAAATCACCATATCATCTCATAAAACATGTACTTTGATAGAATCTTACAAATATATGACGACTTAATTACCTCTAAAGATTCATTGTACTGTTGAGACATCCCAGGTGTCTCAGAGGTTTCATTAAACAAATTTCTCTAAAAAAACAAAACAAAATAATAATATTGATGTGTCCGAAACGTTTATGACAACAAAACCTTTCTTCTTAAGACAATATAAATATATATATATGCAACTATCGCTCTATCTTACCATATTGCCAAAATCTACATTTCCTCCCATAAAAGAGGGGAAATTATTGGTAAAGTCCGTCGACTCATTGCCTTGTGCCAAGTCAGGTGCAGGCACAGGTATAGGATCATACTCGTGAGAATATGAACCGTAAAGAGACGGCGGTGCCACATCAATCAACGTCGACTGATTATTCACTGACTGATTTTCATCTCCTGGGAGCTCTATATCACTATCGGGACTCGGCGACGGTGCGTTTATGTCCGGCGATGGTATAGGCGAGATGAACGTAGGTAGCAACTCGTCTAACTTTTTCTTCAAATTTTTGACACGGCTGCCAAAATTTCGATACGCCTATTCACGAAAACATGTAACATGAGAAATCAAGCGGTACTGAATCGCTTCGCAAAATTTAACACTTACATTTGTCACTATCTTAACTTCTCCACGTTGGGTCTCATAAAACTGATCCGCCTGCTCCAACAATTCAACCACTTGTGTCCTTTCCCTAATCTCTGCCTCTAACGCACGAACATAATTCTCGACGCTCCTAGCGACCAAATCTATCTCCTTCTCCGCATCTTCCATGCGCCTTCTGTCCTTTAACGACGCGCGTAACTCCTCTGCGGATTCGATGTCTATGTTGCTCTCCCGTAGATCGCGCAGTCTGGCGTCGGTGGCCTGTTCCAGAGTAGCGCAGGACCTCATTGTAGAAATGAGTAGAGCCGCCTGAAACTCTTCGGGCTGAGTCGTCGGCGGGGGTTCCAATTTCTTCTTCGGCGCTGCCGAGATTAAGCCGGACAGATCGGCGAGAAATTCCTCGTCGTACACTTGCCGCTGATCCCATATCTTGAAAATTCTCAGTATACGATGCTTCACTTTCTCGTCGCGGACCATGGGTGTCGCACGTTGCAGAGTAGTGCCCCATGATTCCACAAATTCGAAATTCTTCCTCTTCGAATATTGAATAACGTCGTTCGCCAAATAGAACAATGTGAGCCGATGTTCCACTTTCACTGTTGCACAAAAAAAAATAAATTTTATACATCTGAGAAGTATGCGTCTCAAAATTATACTCAAGACAATGAAATTACAATGCACACACGGATAATTTAACACAATCGGCGTGCAAGCTTACCAAATGACAACAACTTAGCTTAGACAATAACATCAAGAAGAATCACAGCGAGCGTACAACACAAACGCGTTGACGTTTACCTTTCTTTAAAACCTGAAGCCAGGTGGCGACAATCTTCTTGTGATGCTGCCGCCTGTCCAGGCACCACGCGGAGAGTCCCTGGATCGATTCCTGCGAGTCCTTCAGCGTGTGGAGCCGTCGCTCGAACTGTTCCGCGTCGAAGTCGTTGCTCGCCATCGCGCGCGCGTTATCCATCGGTCAGCAAGCTCGTAGACGCGTCACATTGTCGGCGCGGACCAGCGTGGGGAACACGCTCGACCGCGTTCCGGTGTCATCAGGCCCAGGCGACTCGCGGCGGGCAACTCGACTCGAACAACCTAACCAAGTCGCGTCTCACGCAAGGGGAAGCGGTAAACAGCGACACGAGAGCGGGGTTAGGAAGACCCGCGGTAGAGCGCGAGCATTCTACCGACTCGAGCTCGAGCGGGCGTTCTCGTGCGGCGGCGGCACGACTCGCTGCGACTGCTCAGGATCCGGGGGTTGACTGTGTGCCTGATTTACGCTGCTTTGCACGGACCAACGGCGGCGGCGGCGGCGGCGACGATGACGACGACGACGACGTCGTCGACGAGCAGCACCAACACCACTACTACGACGGCGACGACAATGACGCCGAGCCGATGCGGCGAGCACTGCGCGATGCGGTCGCACACGCGACTCTGCACACTGACACAACGACGATCTGCCGCGGCCGGGACTACCGCGCGCGCGGCATGTCAACTCTCGCGCGGGATCGGTCTCACAGCGGTGCCGTGCCTCGCCGTACCTCGCCGACGTGCGGTGAACGCGAGCGATCTCGAAAACAACGGTCCGCCATCTTTTCGGTTGGTCAAAACACGACCGCGCAATGGCCGGCGGCGCGGCGCCAGCCATAGGCGTGGAGACGTCGAGCGCCGCGGGAAGATCCTACGCCAATGCGCGGCGCTTTAAACGGGTCTGTTCGTTCGCGGCACCTTCTGCACCTCCTGCAACTCCTGCACCTCGGAAGGTCACGGGTGGACTTTCGAACGTCCAAGGAGTTGGGAGAGGTGAGAGACGAGGTACGGAGAAAGTTAAGTATGTAAAACAATTTGATTTTCTATGTTGTCATTCCAATCTCAACAATTAACTTTCAGGCATTGGCGTAGCTAGGTGAAGACCAAGGGAGGTCTAGATCCCCCTCAGAGTTTTCAAATAAATAATCTAAATAAAAATAATTAGGGTTACATGGCAACTCAGAGCGCTGACGTGAGAAAGTCAGAAGTACTCCACGTTTTATCTATTTAAATTCCTTTTGTAATCTTTGCACTTTTATTTAACGTTTATATTATTATTCATCCTAATTATCACATATTCCATTTCAATAGAAGAAAAAATTTAATGGACCATTAAATTGCTGGTAATAAGGGACTTTACAATAAGAATTTTCAATTCTCAGGTTAAAAGAACCATGGTTTCTTTTAGAAAAATTTCCTAGTTACGCCAATCTCTTTCTCTTTAAAAAATGTAGAGATGGACGTTAGTATGTATATATACGTCATAAATCTATTCGTTTATAATAGTTTCGGGAACAACTGATGTTTCTCATTTGGAATTATTTTACTTGGAAATTTTCTTAAAAAAGAAATTTTTAATATTCTTTTCGAAAAAAGATTCTTATATATTACAATACCAAATAGTATAGATGATTATTATAAATTCAAAAAGGATTCACTTTTTTTTAAAAATTCTTTATGAATTAGCATAATCTAGAAGAAATCCTCTCAAAAAGGATTCTACAAAAGAATTATATTATAAAAAGAATTAGCATAATCTAGAAGAAATCCTTTCAAAAAGGATTCTATAAAAAAAAATTATATTATAAAAAGAATTCTTTTATATCTGAAGAAAGACTCGGAATTCCTTTTTCAAGTATAATATTAATATTTTTAGAACAAAAGTGGTAGGAAATGGAATTCATTTCATAATTCGAAAATTCAAAAAGAATTCTTTTTATTGCTATCTAGATTACGCATCAATTACTCGATAAATTTGTGATTCTCTATTTTCATTTGTTTGTGTAGAATAGCGCAGATGGCAAATGACAAGATTTGCAATGGAAATTAAATAAGTATAATAGAATTCTTATCAGCCGAGGCTCATCAATATTTAATCTCGTCTTCTGTATATAAGGCAGTCGACGTGGCCGGCGGAAATAATTATTAAAGCGTCGAACATAAAATAAAATTTAAGTTTATACAGTATATAAATATCATCAACAAGCCAATGTGAAAAGTTCACTCGATGGAAACGTCTTTCGCAAGATTTGATTACGTACTAACTGCAATTAACGCCTAGCGCGAAGAAGCGCACTAGTTTCACCGGAGAGGAGACATCGATCTAGCTTGCCATTCGCACCGTGGCGAGATGTGATTGTTACTCGGGGCCCGAGAGACCGCTGGAAACCGCTTTGTCACTGCAATTTCTTAATCTTTTACGCTGACGATACATGAAGGATTAAAGTCCAACGGACGGAGTTCGTCCCGGAGTTCGATCGCCTGATCTCGTCAGTCTCGCCGCAGCGTCGTTACGTGCGTCGTCACTTTTTTCTCAACCCCCTTTCTCCCGCTTTCGCAACCGTACACGTCCGGCACGCGAGGAGGAAAACGTCGTCGCCAGAGGAAACGTTGTCGCTCGTGTCTTTAGAATCGTCAAGATGGTCTACAAGCCGAAAGTGTACGTGATCGGCGTCGGGATGACCAAGTTCGAGAAGCCCGGTCGCAGGGACGACTTCGACTACCCGCAAATGGCGAAGGAGGCAATGACCAAGGCCCTGGAGGACGCCCGCGTGCCCTACAAGAGCGTGCAGGCCGCCTGCGTCGGCTACGTGTACGGCGACTCGACCTGCGGCCAAAGGGCGATCTACGAGATCGGCCTCAGTGGCTGTCCCATTTACAATGTCAATAACAACTGCTCCACCGGCTCTACCGCTCTCCACCTCGGCAAGCAGATCATCGAGAGCGGCAATGCGGATTGCGTTCTGGCGCTTGGCTTCGAGAAGATGGAGCGAGGGTCCCTGATGTCCAAGTATATGGATCGCACCAATCCCATGGATAAGCATGTTGAGCTCATGGCGAACCTCGCAGGTGAGTTGGAGCCTGAGCGGAATGGTTGACTTATCGTTTCAAAATATGTTTTATGATTTAAGTAAATTTGTTTTAAAGTAGCGCGCTGTCTTGTGTCTAAAGTCTTGGCGTTGCGCTATCTGTATTCACAAGACTTTAGACCGAAGACAGTATTGTGCGTTATTTTAAGACAAAGACTTAAACCATAAAATATGTTTTAGGCCTTTACAGAATACTGAGTTATGATCTAGAATAATGTTCAATGTATTTAAATTGTTTATCTGATAATCATCGATTGTGCAGGTCTTTCCGCCGAACCTATCACCGCTCAAATGTTTGGCAATGCCGGGATCGAGCACATGAAGAAATTTGGCACTAAACCCGAGCACTTCGCAAAGATCGCCTATAAGAACCATCTGCACTCCACGAACAATCCGTACTCTCAATTCCAAGAGAAATACACTTTCCAGCAAATAATGAGTTCTCCAACGGTATTCGGACCGTTGACGAAGCTTCAGTGTTGCCCCACTTCCGACGGAGCGGCAGCCGTTATTCTAGCTAACGAGGACTTTGTTCACAAGCATCATTTGGAGTCACAGGCCGTCGAAATCCTAGCCATGGAAATGTCCACTGATCTGTCCTCGACGTTCAACACTCAATCGTGCATAAATATTGTCGGGTACGAGAAATAAACTGAAGCTATTATATTTCTCGACGAGACCACCGGTTTACTAATGCATTATATTATGATACTTTGCAGATATGACATGACAAGAAATGCAGCCGAAAAAGTCTTTGCATCGACTTTCTACAAGCCAAGCGATGTGGACGTGGTGGAGCTGCACGATTGCTTCTCTGTAAATGAGTTAATCACTTATGAAGCCTTGGGACTGTGTCCTGTCGGTCAAGGTGGTAAGATGGTGGACGCTGGAGACAACACCTACGGTGGCAAGTACGTCGTGAATCCGAGCGGCGGTTTGATTTCGAAGGGACATCCTCTGGGCGCTACAGGATTAGCGCAATGCGCCGAACTTACCTGGCAACTTCGCGGTCAAGCCAGCAAGAGGCAAGTGCAGGGCGCGAAATTGGCGCTTCAGCATAACATAGGTCTGGGCGGTGCAGTTGTCGTGGCTCTCTATCGCTTGGGTTTCCCGCAACAAGCGGTTAGGAAAAACGTGAATGTCGCTGCTGATAGCGGCATTTTCCAAGCGGACCCGCTGTTTAAGGTGCTAGAAATTGCGATGCAGGAAGATGATGAGAATTTGATCGAGAGAATGCGCGGGGTTTACGGATTTAAAATCATAAACGGTCCTGGTGGCGCCGAAGGATTGTGGATTGTAGATGCGACCAAGGGCAAAGGCAAAGTCGAGTATAACAGCAAAACCAAGACTGACGTATTATTCACGATCAGCGACACCGATATCGTTGATTTCATTTCTGGAAAATTAAATCCGCAGAAGGCTTTCTTCCAAGGGAAAGTCAAAATTCAAGGGAACATGGGGATGGCCATGAAATTGCCGGATTTGCAGAAGCGCGCCGCTAAAAAGATTGAGCTGCTTCGCTCAAGATTGTAAGATATTGTACGGAATTTTCTAAAATATCTTGTAGAACAAACACGTCTTGTCTCTTTTTCGCGCATTATTCTTCCTTGTCTATCTGGCTATCAAAAATGACATTATCGGCAATTTTATAATTATGATATGTCATCTAGTGTGTAATAAGACTCAGATTCCGATAAAGCTTTAGTCGGAATAAACAGATGATAAAAACTTTGTATATATTGATAATTCAAAAGTTATTATATAATAACATTGATAATAAAATTATTTTATATTATATTCTCGTGCATGATGCGGTAATTGATATTTTATTCATACAAATATATATAGTCTTTGAAATGATATTCGAAACATAGTAATACAAAAGTTTTTCAATTTAACATCTTGTACTGTATTTTCAGAATATATATCTCGTATGGACAAACGCTGCAAATTTATAACTATAATCTTTCGAGAAATTTAACTAATGTTAAAAGTCAAATATCAATTTTCGTAGAAAACGGTAGTTGTACGTAAATGAAGAAAGATATTTTATAGATAACTTGCACAATATATAAATCTTTTCTATTACAATTGATTTCCGTGAGACAAGTGATGTAAACATTTTAAAAATTGTCTCTAATGTACATTTATATATTTTTTTTTTATTTTACGTTACATATATGTATGTACATATTTTGTATACATATATACATTGTATGTATATACATATATATAACTCTCAACAGCTCATCATTTAGCTGTGGTAAATAGTAATAAAATGTTCTCAAATCCAAAGCAATTATATATATGTATTTAGACATAAAGATTACGCATTTTTACACTCCGATTAAATAATGAGAATCACTTTGCTCGTAAATCGTGTACTATAAACTATTTTTTCGAATTACTCCCGAGTCAGCCATATATTGTTGCAAGAAGTATATATAATTACATTGTTACTCTCTGGTGCAATTATACGCTGTTATACAAACGCAGTTATATAAATGCATCATAAGTAGTATGAATGAATTATATTAATACTTGTTATTTTTTCTAGAATAACTTATCAAGGTATCTCGTGTGAAAAGTGAAATTTCGGATGTGCAACTTCGATTAATATCGTTTTTATACGAAGGTGTAATAAACACGCAACAAGTCAAATTGTAAATATCAAATAGATACAAAAATTAATTATTTAACAAATTTAAAAATTTGTATGGAGTAAAGTAGTTGTTTATCAAATTTATTCTTTATTGAAGAAATTACACTTTTTACTAGACATTCCATAATTGCGTTAAGAACTTTTATTAGGCATTAGAACTATGATAATTAGAACTATTGAGACATACGAAGCAACATTTTTATATATAAAAATTAATACATTTTTATATAAAGATGGGAAAAAATAAAGTTTGTATTTTACAATTACGCCATTTATACATATGAAAGTGATGCAATATAAGCACAAACAGAAAGTTTAATATTTCGAATTATTCTTTCTAAGAAAAGTTAAACTTCGATAATGTGCAATGCGTTTTAATTGTATTTTAAGGTGATTAAGAGGGGTAGATAACTTGATGATAAGATATGCAAAATATTAAAATTTTGCATTCTGCAAGTTAATCGCTTATCACGATGTATTATAATATAAATGTATCATATATACATATATATATATATATATACATATATATAATGTACCACGTTTATACAATTTTATACTGTCTGGCGGAGATGGGTGAAATATTGGTGTATTAATAAAAGTTAATAAAAATGATTAATTTTTTTTCTTAATATCTACCTATTTATAATATCATAAGTATTCTGTTTTTTCCGTTTCATGTCTTGTGTGCTGCATGTTTTTCATCATGTCAATATTTATTTCAGCCACTTTAGCTTTTGCAATTATTTTTTTTCTACTAGATTTCTTACCTAGATTAATTTTTATTGTAATTTGTTATATAATTCTATTGATGAGTGTTTCAACGCCACTCAGCAGTACACGTCAGCAAAATAGAAAGCACATAAATGCAAGATTAATCAGCCGTCTATTCATTCTCGAAGACGTTCGGAATGCAAGGATTCGAGGAAATTTTCACCCTGATTTTCAGCAGTGGTGAAAAAAATAGATTTGCATGAAAAATATCTCCCGACTGTGGCAATTCTCTAGGTCCGATCGCGACGCGTTGCTTACGTTCGCGCAATTAAGATAAAAAAATGAATGAAGACGAAGATTCGCCTCGGCGCGTGCATACGCATACGCATACGTGACACGCGTCCAAGATGTCTTCGCGCTTCCCTATATTTATAGCTAGAGACAAATATACACCTTGGCGTAGGTCCAACCGCCCGTATACCCGCACACAGTCTACGGGGAAAAACGGACAAACCCCGTAATAGCGGAGCTGTGTCAGTGCTATTAGTGACGTCGCGCGCGGCGTAGGAATCTCGAAACGCGGACGCGCGCAAGAAGAAGAAGAGGAAGAAGACGAAGAGAAGAAGCGGAAGAAATAGAAGAAATGAGCGAGATCCGCGGATAGAGGGGAAAAGGGCGAGATCGCGCGAGAAGCTATTCCCCTTTACGATGCGAGTGCCGTCTGATTACGCGATTACGATGCGATTACCGTGTTTATTCAGGACGGAAGAGACGACGAGCTCCGCGACGACGAACGGCCGTTTCTGACCGACCGACCGGCAACGGGCCTAGGATAAATTTAATTCACATCGGCCCGCCGCATTTGGGTTAATATCGGCGCCGATCAAGTGAGTAGCAGGCATCGTGTAAAAACCGACGCGACGGATTGCGTAAGAGATAGATCGTCGAAAGGCATCGCGATCAAATGGAGAACGCGATCATCGGAAGAAACGCGGGGGAAGTCGCCATCCGTCGCGTTTCTTCCGGTCTCTCCTCCGGTCACGGTTTCACGCAGGCAAAGTATGGAAAAAAAAAAGGAAAGAGACAGCGTGGCATTGAAATTTTATAAATAAACCGCCGGCGCGCATGGTTCTCCAAGTGCCACGCTTCTTACGTGTG
Source organism: Tetramorium parvispinum (assembly GCA_011638315.1). Classification (NCBI taxonomy): domain Eukaryota; kingdom Metazoa; phylum Arthropoda; class Insecta; order Hymenoptera; family Formicidae; genus Tetramorium; species Tetramorium parvispinum. Next base: position 24,982 of record VBVR01000907.1, on the reverse strand, counting down.
TGTGCGTGTGTGTGTGTATTGTCAGAAATATGTGAAGACGATAATGCGACTCGTAAATGCTCGCTGGTGGCGAATTCACCGATAAAACCAACTTTCTAAGTAATTTTTACTCGACTTCCTTCCCTTTCCGGTTTTTCTTCGACATCACGTGAATCGTGAGGACGTTCGTCATAGATTTCGCGATCGCGCGGTCCATAAAACGGGAATTTAAAATTGCGAATGTCGAACGCACGAGTGATGCAACAGTGACTCTCGCGTTACGCACGAAATTATATCGCTCTCAATTTTCAGCGTAATTAGACATTCTCCTTAATATTAATAAACGTGTAAATGCGTAAAACTGAAGTACTCAATTCAATGCTATTAACTCTTTCTTGCAGTTTCGTGACTCTCTAAATAACGCCGATAACGATAAATTCGTCAGATATGCAGTTGCGACGACAAAAACAGATTATCGGTCTACCCAGTATTTAACAATGCAAATTATTTACTGACAAATATGTTGTGCAACGCATTAGATTTAAATTTCAAAATTTTCTTATTTATTTTCTCCATCGATCGCGTTTGCGAGAGAAAAAGCTATGCTATTATACAAAACACATCTGCGTTGTCTTATGCAATGCAATTAAAAAAATATTAATTACTTGGGAATGTACAATTGCGAACTTAAAAATATTTCTCGAAATCGACACAATTTTATTTTTGTCTCTAATTTCTATCTCTAATCTCTAATTTCGATTTAATTTTTTTCGTATTCTTTTATGTATAAATATTTTTTAAAATTAAATAATATCAACAAACTTTTAGAACTCGAGATATTATGCGATATTTTTGAATATCGAAGAAGCAGAGGCAGAGATATGTTAGTTGATTTAAAAATTTAACATCAATAAAAATATTATTTTCATTATACAAATAAACTACTAGATCTTCAAATTGCATTTTATATGCTTTTTTTCCCTCGAAAATAAATATATACTTGTTTCATTTCAAGATATTATAAGAAAATATAACTGAAAAAGAACTTACACACAGGATGCACTCCATGTATTCGTCCAAGAAAGGCGACCCACTTTGCCCTTTGGGTTTTCATCCGCAGGTTCGGTGGCCAACGCGTTGCAAACGATGTTTCAGGTAATTAGCAAAGGAAGCAAAAACTAAGACAGTGAGAAATGCGCATCTCGAATTATTAATTGCTTCTTAGGGATTATAAAGAACATGGCGGCAGAAGAAACAGTCTCGGAGACATCACGTCTTCATCACCTAGTCTTTCCTCGGATTCGACACGGTAAGTCCTTCCATTTCATCATAATTACACAAAATGTCCATTGTTACATAACGTATCTTTGTTATTAGCGTAAGTTGTAATAAAATATCTGCAAGATAATATGTTACGGTAACGATACATTGATCATTGTGAGGAATATTATGAATAGAAAAATTGATTGTTAACACAAATGAATTTTAAAGCGGATCCGAGAGCAACCGAACGTGGTCTTCCGCTACGAATTTAGCGAAAGACGAAAACAAGAGTAATCATTCGCAATCGACGGCGTCGGCTGGATGGACATCCTTGATGGATCTCTCCACCATAGATAAGAATGCGGAAGACACTCCTAAATTAGAAAGTAATAAAAACGAAGTATTGAGACAGTAAAACATTAGATTAATATTGAAATGATTAAATAATGCTAGATTTTCTTTTTGCCTCTTTAAATCACGCAAATTTACAATTGTGCGAATCTACGATGTCGACGCAGACGTTAGAAAACCGGCGAAACTTCAGATAAGAAATGTGATAAGCAACACCAACGGCGGCACTTCGGAAAACGACGTCGAATTTATTATTCAGGTAGCCTTTTGTTAACTAACCCACTAGTAGCATGGAATGCTCTATGTCGTCGCTATAATAAAACACACACGTCTACATACGTACACTCACATTCGCTTATAAACGTCTTCTTTATACAAAGGCGCCTTGTAGTATACATACAGCAGGCCAGTAGCGTAGCGACATTCAATGATAAAAGAGTGAGCAAATGTGAAATTCCATTTTGCGCTCTCATTTGTCACACTACTTTAGGTAAGGAAATCACGACCAGCACCGTCGAAACAGGTGGTCCAGGACGGGCTGGACAATGTCACGATAAAGAGAGAAGACACCAAGGAGGTGAGACGATCGTCGCCTTATGTTACTTCGGCGTCCCACGGAAATCTTGCGATTAAAAACGATCATATGTTGCCCATCGTTGTGTGCCACTGTTCAAGCATTTATATATACACCCATAATATCGTATATTGTGAATTACGATGCATTCTCGCGATACTACCCAAAAACTTCCATTAAATCTACTACTTCGTTTAAATGTCAATTAACTTGTTCAGATATTAACTATATGTAAATCAATGTTACGTCTGTATATAATTTGAAGGAAAGTTTCTTTAAAAAAAACATTTCGATGTTTGTTTTATATATATGTGGATTTTACATAAATAATGTATATACATATCTATACATCCGATATATATTTAAACCTCTCAGCTCTGATGTGTTTATATGACAGACAAAATTTATGTACATGCAGCAATGACCTAAAAAAATGCATTAAATTATTATATTTCGAATGCACTGTTATATTTTTATGGTATCATAATTTAAGTATCACAGTATTGCTCATAAGTGTCAGAGTTGAGAGGATTAAGCGATAATTAAAAATGCAAATAGTGTAATTTCGTTGACTGTGCCATAATTAACAGTGACATTTATTTCTCGCAGAATGAGATAGAAAAATTAAGGTCTCAATTAAAAGATATGAAAGCAAGATGCGAAAAGGCAGAGAAAGAAAAAAGCGAGATATTACTGCGTCGATTATCGACAATGGAAACAATATCGAATAAAACGTCGTCAGGCGAAGTGACGAAATTACAGAAGAAAAATGAAGGTATCCATTTTTCCAAATTTATGGAAAATTCAATAAAAATTTTTTATATAAACAGATTCTCTTATGTTATGATCTTTTACTGCCTAAACAATTTCTTCTAAATTCCTATAATGTGACACATGTATAATATCATGTGTGTTTTTTAGCACTTGTACAAGAGAAAAACGCATTGCTGACAAAGATAAAAGGCTTGGAAAAAGAAGCGATTAGTAAACCGTACAGAGGTGAAAGAGATAAAAATGATGAACTACGTTCGAAACTGAAAGCCGCGGAAAACCTTTGCGAAAGCTTAATGGATGAAAACGAAGATATGAAGAAAGAAATCAGACAATTGGAAGAAGAGATCTATGAGTTGCAAGATAATTTTAGGTACTACATTTTCTTGCACAAAGGATACCATGACATATCCTATTAAGATCCTGTACCTTAATGTTATGCATGCTACTGGTTGTATTTTTTCAAAGATATAACTCTTTTATATAATTTTATATTTAATAAAGTTGTATATGTATATATGAACATATTATTTTCTGTGTCTACATATTATTTTCTTTCAAATTTTATAGTTTTCGTTTTGTTTTAAAATTGATATTAACAACAATTTTTTATATGTGTGATTATTAATATTATATGAAAAAGATAATCAGATATACTAATTTATTTATACTTAAATCACCTAATTACGAATTATGACTCGTTACTATTTATGTAAAATAAATAATTTTGCCATAAATGACATTTTTTAACATTATATATTATATTTCAAAACTGGTATCTCTGTTCCTTTTAATAAACTATTGTCGAACTACAATTTTTGCGAAGACTTTTTCATGTCCTAAAATTTTATTTAGAATCTTTATACATATAGCACTGCAGCGCTATCGTATATACGAAGTTAAATCGTTTTTATGCGAAAAACTTAAAAATCTGTTGTGTACATCACCAACAATGAATTTCGAACAAGACAATAAAAATCTTTTGCAAAGTGAAATATATGTGGATTGTTACAGGACAACGGTTTGAGATGTATGTAGTCCCAACACGGACAATCTGTCTGTTTCTTGTTAATTACGGAAAGTGGAATCTTTGTTTGACGCGATCGCATAAAATCCATGAACTTTTTAATTATTTTTCATTTTCATGAAATCATTATTTTTTTGCAAACTTCAATCAGGAGAGAAATCTAAGCAGAAAGACAATTAAAATTTAACAAGGTTTGACAAGTTTTTTGAAGAAACTATTGTAAAATATTATATCGATCCCTCGCAAATTTTGTATTAAATTCCTTTCATATCTTTATGAGGAACAGAGATGCTTAAATATGACAAAGACCGAATGTGCATCACAATGTTCTTTATATGAATATAACTTTTGCATATAAGGGACGAACAAGCAGACGAATATACTCGATTACGAAAAAGTTTGGAGCAGTCAAACAAAAACTGCCGAATATTGTCGTTCAAATTGCGAAAAGTAGATCGTAAAGTCGAAGAATTAGAAAAGGAACGATCTGATTTAGAGAAGAAATATGAAGAGGTAAATATATCATTATAATTATAAAACAAAATATTTTCTTTTTTATTGAATTAATAGCATATAACATATTCTAATAATTGAGATCGACTATGTAACTGTATTCTAACAATAAGTATAAACTACAAATATAACTAATTGCAAGTATAAAATTACATTGTATATAAAATTTCTATTTACATTAGGTAAAAAAAACAGAAGAGGTCTTGCAAAAAGTAAGCAGCGCATTCCAGGACAGAACGCAAAAGAAGCCAACAGAATCCACTACAAAATTGCAGCTTAAGAAGATGGTTGACGAAACGGAGAAAGAAATAGGTTTATTGATCGTGTTATAAATTTCACAAAAGTTAAATATTTCGTTTAACGAATTATTAATGTTTTAGAGGACATACTGAGTACCTTTACCAATATTAAAAATGGACACAATGTAGATATACCGGATATAAAACCGAAAGACAATAATAATTTAAAATACGACAAACTTTTAAAAGAACATGAATTGCTTAAGGAGAAACTCGAATCTACGATGAAAGAACTGACTAGCGAAAAAGAGAAGAAAAAAGTTCAACCAAATATAAAAGTAGAAGATACCAAAAATGTGGATTTACAAACTGGTAGAAGAAAAAAATCTGTCAATTTTGCATTAATAATAGTAAGATTAAATATATTTAATTTCTAAATCTTATTATAGTGAAGAGAAAGTTGGACGAAACAGCTACTTTACGAGAAGCTGAAAGAAAGGCTTGGGACAAAGAGAAATTGGCGCTTTCGGAAGAAAAGGAGAAACTGAAATCTAAACTTCTGTCGCTATCGGCCGAAAAATTAAAAATTTATAACGAGGTTGTACAACTAAAGAAAGATCTCGGTAAAACTTGAGCTTTATTTTTAATCTAATTATAAAATCACAGTTTTCTAATAAGTCTTAAATTTTCAATGTGTTTAATTATATAATTTTCAAATTGTATAATTCAAAATATGTATTTAATATATATTTAAATTTTATAAATATTATGAAACCAATTGATAAGTATTGTTTTCATTAAATTATAGAAACAGCTAAATCATCGGAACAAGATGCGGCAACGAAGGAAGTAACAATAAATGATATAAAAGAAAAACTTTTGCAAGAACAGGAAAAGTGTAAAAGACTGCAGGACGATTTGTCATCGTATACTGAGAGGGAATCGAAAATGTCGCAATCGATAACATCCGTAAATATCTTTTCTATTTTAACACCTAATATTATTTATAGCTGAGTAGATTAATAATCTATCTACTCGTACTGTTTCTTGCAATTCAAAACAGGTTGAACAGACGAAAGCCAAGCTCGATGTTGAGGTAAAACGTTTGAAGAAGGAATTAGAAAATACAAAATCTACCACATCAACGAAGATTACGGACCTAACTGCAGAACTTACGGAGTTTAAGCGGGAGAAAGAAAAATTAACATCACAGCTTAATAGTGAAAAAGAATCGAAGGAAACCGAAATTGCGACCCTTAAGAAGAAAATAACTTCCTTGGAAAAGGCTGGACAAAATACAAAACGCTTGAATGAGATGAAAGAAACTTACAATGAAAAAATTTTGAGTAGAGTATCAAAAGATATTATTGATTTAAAAATTGTATTGCTTTCCTTTTGAATTTATTTCTCAAGCGTATTGTAGAGCTAACGTGACAAAATTTTCAGATCTTGAAAATGAGATAAAGAAACATCAACAAGAGCACGAGACACTCACCAAAAAATATCAAGAGCTTACAAATTCAAAGCTACAACTTGAAAGGGAGAATGAATCTCTGAATAGGTAAACAGCAATTCGACACTAACGATGTGAGGAGTAAGAATTCACTGCCAGCAATATTAAATGCCTCATATAACCTTCTTCATTTAATCTTACGTTTTATTATAGCAAATGCTCGGAACATAAAAAGGACTTGAAAAATATAGAAACCCAACTCGAGGAGTTACGTAACTCGATGAAAACGAAAGAGAGCGAATGGCGATTAGAGAAATCGGCTCTTGAGGTACAGGAGTTTTTCATGCAATTAATATTGTTAAAAACCTTTGTTTAAAAAATCTTATTTTGGTTTATGATTTAGAGCCAAATACGTGACAGCCAGCTATCAACGAACAAAGTTATTGTAGAAGAATTGAACGACGAAATTAATACATTGAAGAAAGAAAATGCCACTTTACTAGAACGATTGGAAGATGTGAGAAAAGTGGTAAATACATATTATCAATTATTTATGTTTCAAAGTCCATTTCAAAACTAGCAAAATATATCGTTATCTATTTTGATTTTTATATTATTTCAGATAATTTTGTAATAATCTTTGATCTTATTTAAATTTCCAATTCTCGCTTAAATATATAATTGAAATTATATTTATTTATAGAATGACGACTTGTCTGCAAAACTGAAGGATTACCAGGCAGTTTCCAAAATTCATCAAGCATTGACCCCCGACACTACAGCATTAGAATCAGAAATCCGGAAATTGAAGAATGCCTTGACAAATACCGAAAAGGCCAAGAAGGCAGATCTGGCGCAATGTAAAATGCGCTACGAACATAGAATTACAGCGATCAACGACGAGATACAGGCAATTCAGAACCAATTATCACGGTACAAGCGTGAACGTGACACTTATAAACACATGTTGGAAGGCGCGCAAAAAACTATAGGTGAACTAAAGTCTACGAGACAAGGTAGACTATCTAATGCATCTTCGGGAAAATCAGACGAAGTAAGTCGTTGGCATAATTTAAGATCAACGTGTTTTGATATCGTTATACCGATATCCTTGAAGCTATTTTAAAAACTATTGAAGATATTTTTATTACGATATGATCGTAGAATCGTATTACTGATTTATCTTCTTTTTACTATTAATTCTTTTATTACAAAAGATATATTTTCCTCTTATTCTAGGATGAAGAATCATCGAAAGCCAATGTATTAGTGTTAGAAAAACAAATCAGTTGTATGGAAGATGAACTTTCTGAGACAAGACTGGAAGCTTCCAGGCTGAAGGCTGAATTAGTTTCGGAAAAATCAGCTAGTCACGTCAAAGTTTCCGAATTACAGTCCCGAATTAACGAGGTAATAAATAAATTAGATTTGTTAGACGCAAATAATAAATTTCCAAATCTGTTTATATCATTATTTGTCCAATGCGATTGCAGTTGGAAGAGGAGCGACTGCTCACCAGCGGACGTTCAAAGATACCAGGATTGAAAGTGCGTATGGAACTGGCTTGGCAAAAGGAGAGAGAAGAGCATCAAAGGTTACTGCAAGAAACGGCGACGTTAGCACGAGATTTGCGACAGACGCTGTTCGAGGTAATGATTAGCAATTAATGTAATGTATAAACAAGATGACATAGCCAATTCAGACTTTTTACGACTCTACATGTTATATTTGCAGATAGAAAGAGAACGCAGCAAAGAGCGGCTTGAAAATAAAAGGAGGCAAGACCAGTTAAAAAAAGTATACGACGAGGAAAAGGAAGAAAATAAGAAAAAATCATCAGAGGTAACTGAAACTCATAATATTTGTATAAGTATGCTTTGGAAATACGGCAGTTAAAAAATGGTAATTCTTTTCGTTTAAATCGTGATTAATCAATTTTAGTTGCAATGCGACTTACTCGAGCTGCGAGACGCACACGCGAAGCTAAGGACGAGCAACGAGAAAATGAGACGTGAAAAGGAACGGCACGAGAGGGAGAGGCAGGAACTCAAGGAAATTATATTAAATAAATGTAAATTGGAGCAAACGGAGCTGCGGAACATTAACATTCTTATGCAACAAGTACAGGATCTGCTACAGCTATTTCCCGAATTAAATACTGTAACGGAGAACGGAACGCCTGAAGTATATACGCCAACTCCGCCGAGGCGATTGAAGGTATAAAATATGAATGTTCGTATAATATTAGCAGCGACAAAATATGACAGTTATTAACATCATTCAAAATTACAAAGACTTTAAAAACATACAATTAAACGTAGGGACCAAAATCCAGGGAGTCGTCGCCAATGTTGGAAACAAAAAGCGACATAAAAGGTATTCTGCGATAAAAACTTGATTGATGTTTGTTATACGTGAATAATTTAGTAATATTATTTAAAACCGTGCAATCGCATTTGCAGCCGTAACTCCGATACTCGGCGAAAGAACAGAAAAATTAGAGTACACTATTAAAAAATTAATGTACGTGGCGAAAGAGCTTAAGGAATCGAAGAACACGGCAGATGAGACAAATGCAATGCGATTGAAAAAGTTAGGAAAGAGGTGAACATTCACGATTTTTATATCTGTGATCTATTATTAAACTATTGAGAATGTTACACGAAAAATGTTACGTTGTTATTCTAGAGCGACATCGGTAGAAAGCGATCCAGGGAAAGGAGTGGTGTTAAATCGCAGTAAACCACGTTTGAAGAAAAAGAGTCTCTCTTTGGAACAAACGTCTTCTCGTCAAGAAGTAAGTATAAGATGCTTTATATACAGGTTCTCGTAAAGTATAAGAAACAGTTCTTTGTGTGAGATAAGATGCTCTATACGAATATAATGTTTACACCCCTAGTTCTTTGTATATATTATATATATATAGAGAGTTATTTTGAGGATTTAGATCCTCAAAAAATAATAAAAAATCAATTTTATGTCTAACCAAATTTCTATCTATCAAGAATCCATTGTAATATTATTATAATTTGAAGTATAAGACTGTATATTAATTTATTCTGGAATTTTTATTCTTTTGCATTTTTTATTATTGTTAACTTTTAAAATACAGTCTCCAGCTATTTGGGGCACAGACAGCAACTTGTCGAGCATGCAGTCATTGGAGGGATCGGAAGTCGAGTCTCGCGGAACTAGTCGACATAGAGATTCCAGCGTAGACAGGTATCGAAACAATATTCCTAATAATAATAGTAAATAGTAAATATAGTAAATATCTTGTGAAATATACATACGGAATGTATACATATTTCACGGTAGAACATACTCGATTAAATAACTTGACAATTGTTATATTTAGTCGCCTTTCTGGAGGGTCAACAAAAAGCGAAATATTAGAGAGGGACAAGAAATATGGCAAGGGTATAATACGAAAATTAACACACAAGTTAACTAAATCATCCAGTGTCGATGATCCGAACATGACTGACTACTCGCTTCAGGCAAGAAAATATTTAAATATTCGGAATTATTTTTATTCAAATAGAATATTATTTATTAAAATAATTGAATATTTGACAGACATCTGGTTCTGAAACCAGTATCAACGAAACTCTTAAAATGGAAAAGAAGAATTTAAAAAAGAAATTAACAGCCATGTTCAAAAGAGGTTCAAGAGGCAGCAGGTACTTAAAAAAAATGGCAAATTAAATTATTTAATAGACGTAAAAATATATATAAAATAACTTATTGTTAAAATGTAGCAATATTTAATAAATGTTACGATACCGTTTCAGCGCAGAGAAAAAGACTGGAACTAGCAATTCCAGCAGGCCTGCTTCGAGGAACTCCATGACATCAGATTAATAATCCTGTGCAATTTTGTTAAAAGATTTAATATACTTTGACTCATGAGATTACTTCCCTCGAAAAAGAGTAACATTACATCCGACGACACTGTAATGTAAAAAAGGCGGACTGCTCAAATTCGTATTTAGGTATTATATACCGGAATGATTTCGTTAATAGAAAAAGTAATACATGCACGTATATTCTTGTATGTCAATAGCGCCCAATTGAATTACTCAAATCCTTAAACCACGTGTGTAATGTCTTAATATCTAGAAGTAGTCCTCATTTAATACATCCAATTTAAATTTTTCACAAATAAAAGATGGCTCGTGCATGATCATGAGTGTGTGTAAAATATACATATCCTTTGTACAATGTACAACTATTGGAAAATATAATGTATAAAGTTTTACTGATTGTATCCCAGAGTCAATTCAAATACCTTGTATTCAGAATGCAACACAACAAATGTGTTACATTCACTGATACGCTCGGAATCACAGTTCAAATATCATATATTTTCAGTCTATGTTACAGATGTACACGCATCGCCAACTAAGCGCATAAATATTAATTAATTAATAAAATAATATATGGAACAATTTTAGTTGGGCATAAAGCATCTTGAACGTTCCTATGTACAATATTGTGTTATGTACTTGACAGGTTTTTTTTCATCACACGATTATAAATTGATTTAGCATTTCTATCACTTGAATTACTAAGAGATAAAAATGGGCAGAAATCAACGTTTCGAACGTTTCTCTTTCTTAGACTTTCTCTTATGTTTGGGGCTTTTGTGCTCCTTGTGCTTGTGTTTCTTCTTCTTTTTCACTTTGTCTCGCTCCACCCATTCTCCGAGTGTCGAATCCTCTTTAGTTTTCGATACCACGACGCTTCGAAATACTGGTTTTAATTGATTGGCATTATCAGCTTCAGTCGTCGTTGCAGTATTATTCTGTTTCAACAATCTCTGCGGCAGAACCGGACCATATACATCTGGTAGTATTGCCATTTCTGTGTCATCAGTTATATTGTTAGGCTCCGTGAGATCGTTCCGCGATTCGGCGGTAATTGGTAAATTGGTTTCTGAGACTTTAGAAATCGTATTTTCATCGTTAACGCCTTTCGATTGTGTCACCAAGCTGTCTAGATCCAGTTTCGCGAAGATACCACGCGGTGGCGATGTATTGCGTTGCACATTTATCTCCTTCGGATCTTTCCCTATTAAAATTGACTTGACAGCCTCACTATCAACGTTATCCTCCGTGTCACTATCGGAATCCTCGCTGCTACTGAGAAAAATTGCTTTGAATAGATCCTTCTTTTCTTCTGATTGGTTTTTAAGTGTAGATACCGGCTCGGTAATTATTTCTTTTTCCTCTTCTACTTCCTGAACTGTTTTATCTTCTAAATTATCTCTCACATTTTGTATGACATCTTTCGAAGTTGCGGAAGGAATGCTTTTAATATCCTTACCGAAAACTTTTTCGTAGGAAGCTTCAAACATTCTAGATTTTTCAGAGATGGGCTCTGAAGGTTGATAGATGTTGGATGGAATATTATTGATGTCCCTAGTGTTGGAAATTGTTTCGTTTATATTTTCTTTCATTTTGCTCGACAATTGGGCAACTTCCTCCGCCTGTGTTTTAACTGTATCTGTAGCTTTCGTGAATTTTGATGAATCACACCAATCTAAGGAATCAAAAACTGAGAATCTCGCCGATTTCCGATCCGTTGCAGTCGGCGCACAGCCGACTCTTGGTTCAGGAATATTGAATCTTTTGCAAACGATACTCGCCGGTTTCCATTCGCTCCGTTGTCGCGTAAGTTTGCCAAACATTTTCAATCTTACCGCTTCCTTTATATCCTTTTCCGGATCTATTCTGTCCGTCGTATTATCAGTAGTATTAGCAGTAGTAACAAACTTGTCTGCCATGTAATTATTCGACAGCTCCAGTTTTGTCGCTTGTTCGAATTCCTCGCGTTCTTGCTCTCTCTCCCAATCAGTCATAGAAAGTGGTTGAATTCTTTCGAGCTGGTTTCTATCACCGTCCTTCGAAAAGATAAGATACTGCTCGAATCGTTTCTGTTTGTCCGGATTAGACAAGAACAATTTTCTCGTTTCACTCTTAGCCGAGGAATTACTTTCCGTTGAATTTTCTATGCTTGATTGCGTAGATGTCGAAAAAGATTCTTTAAATTCTTCCAACTTCTTTAAACTACCTGTGTCATTCTCTCCGGAACTAATGATACTGCCTTTGATAAAGTTTTGTGCGTTCAATTTATCTAGCCAAGAGTTGCCTGTCTTCTGCTGACTCTCCAATTGTCTTTTCTCTTCTGTTTGTTGTTTACCATGTAAATTCAAAGTTCTTGAAATAATATTAGAGGCAACGGATGTGCTTGATAACGCTTGTGGCTTCTTCGAACGTTCGTCGGAATCTTCTAAAATCCGCGCTCTATCCATAGCATTCAATGGCTCCTTGCGTTTATTATTTTCTACTGGGGTTGCAATCGGCGGATAAAATCTACTTTTCCTAACAGCGTGCACCGGTGCAAACTCCTTCGGCAATTCTGGAGGTTTAAAAACTTTCTTGCTCTCTAGTCTCTCCTTCGCGCGGATAAAACCCTCAAGGCAATCGGTTTGCGAGCTACACGGTTCATCCTGCGACCACCTCGTCTTCGTCTTATGTTCGGGGCCCAAAGCGAAGTCATAATGCGACATATCTTCTCTCTCGTATATATCCTCGTCGTCAGCTTCAAAAGCCCCAACTCCGAACGCCTGTCCGTGAATCGACAATTTTTTGTTTTTATCCTGAACGCAAAATGCCGGAGTATCAAAAAGATTAATATGACCGGAAAGAACTTTCCGCCGGTCTAAACCCGAGTAGCCAATGCCAAAATAATTGTCCTTCGGTTTGCACCGGAATGGCTCGTAATCGTCAGGTGCAAAAGTTACATTGGTAGAGTCATCGTCGGAATCCTCAGAGTTGCTCTCTACCATTTCAAGATTATCCTGCGCCAATTTTAATTTTTCATTACGTAACTTCATCTTCTGCTTTTCTTTCTTTGTCAGTCTGGAACCTACACCTTGGCCAGGTTTCCAACCCATTTTCTTGAGCAGAAGAATACCCACTGTTTCTCTGCAATTATAATAATATAGAAATTAATATACCTTAATTCTAAATATAAATTGGACATTGATAAAGAATTGATTCACAATTTTGTGTGATTCTTTCTCAAACAAACACATGCGACAATGCAATCAACAATCTCAATTTTAAAGTAGCAGAGATTAAACAACATTAATTGCAAATACTAACTTGACAGGTTTTAGAAGCTCCTTTAAGATGGGAGTACCAGGAATGGGTCCTTCCTGACTTATCCTCTCTCTTTTCTTTCCTTTCTGTCCGTGATCAGCATAATCGCTAGTAGCTCGAATACCTTTGGGGGCAATCCCGAAAAGACTCGTATCCTCTTCGTCCATAAAATCTTCCGGTCGCTGAACAACGCTGTCTGCCTTGCTGCTCCTGGAAGACTTAAACTGCTGCGGTCTCCAACCATCGCGAGTACCCACGGTGTTGAAATATCCCGCTGAAAAACCACCTGTAAACGCTCCGTGAAACCTACGTCTACCTTGGGCATCATAGGCATACTGATCCTCAATCGTAACAGGCTTCTTTCGAGGGATGGTTTCTGCAAGATCAAAAATTTTTCATGTAATACAATGCAAAGGATATTTCTAGCACAATGTACTCTTATGTCCATTTCTATCAATGCATGAGAATTGCTCGAAAAGTAATGCTCCATTTTTCTCAGTCAATAATAAAGATAAAGTGAAATTGTATATGTAATATACAAATGTAAACTTTCTTGCCTTTGTATATGGAATTGCATAACATTTCGACAGAGAGCACAGTTGTAATCGACTATTGAAATAACGTCAGTTTACACCTTGTATTTCAAACAACAATTCTATTCTTGGTTGCAGAGAAGAAAATTATGGTAAATATTCGCAAACGTTTGAGTACTGTGTATGAAAGTTGTGCAATTGACAGAAGCATTGTTGGTCACCAGGCTTAGAATATTAAAAATGATCATGGCCAATCATGCAGCTCTTATTCTTTGCTTTCTGAAACTTTAATCAAGCCCAATGATTAACATTGCTTCACAACTTCCACACACACAGTACACAAATGTTTGAGAATTCGTCACAGTTTTCTTCCTTGCAACCAAGAATTTAATTACATCACGTTGTTTGTAATGTCGAAAAGCTGTGCAATTCCATACACAAATACGGAAAACTTCAAATAAGTAGCACGTAAAATTTTACTTTTTCGTTTTTGCTAAGCTGAGAAAAAGTAGGGCGTTACTTTCTGAGCAACTCTCGTAGATTAACTCTAATCTCGATTTAATTTCTTTTATCTTTTTTTAATTCTTAGAACTAAAAAAAAGATAAAAAATAAGTTAAACCGAGATTAAAATGAATCTGTATTGATAGAAATAAACATTAGGCACGGCAATTCATCTCGTTTGCGTACCTTCGTCCAATGGGTCAAGAGGAACGCCGAACGTCGCGTAATTTTCCTCGTCCGAATCAGCCATTTCCAAAAGATTCAAATTCTTCCAGCGTAATCTTCTCGTTCGACGAAACCAAACGCGACAAGCGATTTATTCAATCGTTAAATTGCCGTTGAAATCGCGCATTTGAGGTTAAAAGAGAGACATCCAAAACTCAGCAGACAGCTCCGACGTGAACGTCGCGAACGCGCGTTCATTGGTCGCGACGGTGAGAAGTGCGACCGAACGCATTCAATCAACGCCACGCATTCCGTCAGGACAAAAGGAACAAAGACTTCTTCCCGCGGATTGGCCGTGACCCACGTGATCCCCATGCGCCGCCGTGCAGGCCGTGCACCTTGGGCGTCAACGTGCGAATGTTAGGTTATGTTCGCCTGACAATTATTCACTTTGTCGATTTTGCATAAAAAAACCGTCATTGATCGACGTTGCGAGGTCATAACCGCTCGTTTCAATCGACCTCGAGGAATGAACGTCCGCGTGAGAAATACGTTCTTACATCCATATTTAAATACACGTTGCGACACATTCGCCAAGCGTGCACCGCCTCAGAAAATTCCGATCGTGTCTCGAGAGCAGTAATGCGTAGACTGGATAGACTGGAAAATTCTTAGATCGCACAGTAGAAACCGGAGACTGAGACAATTCGGCCACATGGCGATGTTTAATTCATTCCGCTCGGCGCGGAGCAGACTCGCAGCGGCCGGTAAGCGAATTGTTGGCGACTTGGTCGTGCCGACGGCCGAGCTTGTCACGTACTGTGTCTCGATCCTGCGTTCCCACCCACGAGTCCTTTTCAGAGGGTTTTCTCTTTCTCTCTGAGTTTTTCCTTCGATCGCTCTCGATCTCGCATGATTATTGTTAAATTCCATATTGTGAACGCTTTTTCACGTGAAAAATAGTAGGATGCGTTATTTTGTGTAACGTCCACCTTTGCGCGTAACCTCGCACGAAGACGCGCTTTCGAGAGAGATTCGTCGCGCCCGATGTTCCTTCTCAGGCACGAAACCGGAAACACGCATCCGCGACGATATTTCTCTGAAAGAGAAACTTGCAAACACGCAATAAAGAAAGAAAAAAAAGTCTAAATTGTCGTACACAGAAAGGTAAATATATACATACAGAAGATATAAAACTATATTTTTCGGAGGATAATTTTATCTACATTTTTTCATGTTTCCACTATTGTCAGTTTCATCAATATGGCCAATATGATGACGCAAGTATTTATCAATCAGCTCATCGATTTTCTGGAAGAATATAACGCTAAGGAAGCTATACATCTTTTGGACAAGGATCACGACCTCACTGAAAAAAACTTAAACGATATCATATCTACCATTGTCCCAAATCTCACGAGCTCTATGTTACAACATAATAAAGCAGCGTTTGAGTGTTCTTCAAATGTATTGATGTTCGTAGCTGAGAATTGCGAGCCCACGGTAACTACATTGGAGCTCCAGGCACACGTGACACGTGCGAGCGACCATGTGAATTTCTGTACTGTCTTGGATGCACTGCATTCTTGCATAATGAGGATACGGAACAAGGGCAGAGTCATCGATTGGTGTTTGGATTCACTCAAGACGTATATCGAGAATCTATCACTGCCAGATGAAGTCAGTGATGATCTGGAAGCTAGTGATAGAATTATACATACACATAAGGCAATCATGACGTTCCTAAAACCGTTGGTGCAAGAGGCGATAGACATCAATTCTAAACAGGAGGAAGAATCTGTATTGGGGAACTGCCTCTTTGGCTTTTTCATATTTCTGTGTGGAAAACCCTTCTGCTGCTTAAACAAATACATCAGTGAAGAAATATATAAAGAACTTGCAGATAATATAATGACACAAGCACTTCGTCTTACCGGAGATATATTACATTTCTTGGATATTGTTAGCCAACGTGAAAGACAATCTATCTCCAACAAAACGCACCGCAAAACTTCTAAGCATAGCTCATGTTCATTTACCCTCGATTGGACTCATAATGTATCGAATATGGCCTACGCTAATTTCTACTTTTATGTAATTACCAAAGAAAATTATTGGATAAATGTACCACAAGTATATAATTCTTATTACATCTTTGAAACATGTGCATATTTTTTCAAAATATTGCTTAGCGAAGGTTATTCAATCTCCACTGGATTAATTTTCATGGAGAACGTTATAAAACGCATCTCACCCTTCTCTGTGGACTCTAAGGTATTGGGACTAGATATATATACAGAATTATTTCAACCAATCACTAAGGTGATGATTTACTCTAATTGTGATAAGCAACGGAAGAAGGCATTACGGATTTTCCAAGAATATATCTCGATATTTAATATGGAAGCTAGATATATTATTATCTTGCATTTGTACGAGATTGTTGAACATTCTGGTCTGTTGAGTTTCATCACTGGCATTTTTAAATCTTCTGTCATTCAATGTCTCGAGTCAACTCCACGAAATCCCCAATTTCTCGGAAGGAATATGGAATTGTTATTGAAGAAAGTTTGCAATCTGCCACATGGAAGTTCATCCGACATGGCGGAAATATCAGACGAAATCATCACTGCGCTGAACTTGTTGAGATTTTTGTTTATTAGAGATAAGAAGAATGAGACGGGTATTTGGAATATGACGGATACGTTGAAAAATAATTATCTGAATCCGTTGAGGGAAGGCATAGACTTGTGCAAAGCACATTGGAGAGTGAAGACAAAAGACTTGGAGCAACAAAAAAAAGATATAGCTAAAGAAGAAGATTATAATAAACTAATGAAGGCTAATATGGAAGTTACATTGACCCTTGGCGGTGAACAATTACCAGCTATGCCGCTTTCTCAAAAAATTTCCATCTGTTATCAAATATTAAATGGTTTAGATGTAATGGAAAGCATTCTTATACGAGTTAATGAATGCATAGATATGAATGAAAAATGTGTGAAAAAGTTTAATGAATGTACTGAATAGAAATAAAATCAACCAAGTATATATAAATATATAAGTATTCATACTATATAAAAATATTACAAATTGTAATTATTTCAATTTTAATAAAAACTTTTTCTAAATTGTGTTTATTTTATTAGTACCATATTGTGTCTATGTGATAAAAATTATGCTAAAATTATGCTATAATTAATTACCTATATTAATATATAAGAAATTTTTATGTCTTATTCTTATATAACATATTTAAATATAATAGATTTCTAATGTAGATAATTTTATAAGTAGATATTGATTTTATCAGGTTTTAGATGTTTATGGACTTCCAGGGCTATGCTGGCCAACCAATCTGAAAATGACAATACAAAAGCAGAACCGCAACAATCTATTCATGAGGAGAATGATGAGGAATATGAGAAAAATATTAAAATAAAAATACTTAATGCTTCTTTAAAATTTGTTCCTGATATGGGATGGAGCAAACAGGCTATCAGCGCTGGTAATTTGAGCTATTATTTTTTTTATATGTTATGTCATCTTCCAATTAATTTTTTAAATGTAATAAAGAAAAAAAACATTGGGTATCATATATCAAAAAAATGTAATTCAATTTATTATGCTCTTTTAAAAATGGATTAAAATAGAAAAAATTAAATTAGAATTTTTAGAAAATATTTGGAATGTTTTAAAAATAAAAATATTTTATATCTAATGATTTTTATATATGATTATCATCTTAAAAATTATAAGTCAATGTAATCAGTATTTTATTCAGTAGTTCTATTATGAAATCGATCGTTTTGTGAAAATAATCAATAAAAACTTTGGATGGAAATATTTGTAAAATTTTGTAAACCAAAGTTTTTGAAAAAAGATATAATTAAAATTAATATAGTTTGTATTTTAATTTAACAGCTTTTTTTGCAATTGTATTTTTTTCAAACATAAATTATATATAATTATATTTCATTGTACCAAGTTTCATTAATTATTGTTTATTTACATATGTCAGAGATTTGTTATCACCGATATGTGTTACTTTAAAATGGAAATTAAATAAAATGATGTAATCGAAAATTACATGTTGAAGGTGCTGAGTCGATCGGATATCCCGGGGTGATACATGGACTGTTTCCAAATGATAGCGCAGCCTTAGTACTGCATTTTTATTCTATGTGCAACCGGGAATTAAATCAAATCCTGGAGAAAGAGGCAATGGCTATCGAAGCGAATCCCTCAAGTCCACGAAAGAAGCCAGAACAACAAGTTCGTGACGCTGTGGAAATACGATTGAAAATGGTGATCCCCTATAAAAAAACCTGGCCGCAAGCAATGGCTATTATGACTCTACCACCGAACGCCCTGACTGCTTTGGCAAATTTATTAACTATGGTTGATGATATCTGTTATTATGCTGGCGATAGGTCTGTTGATGTACGTTGTATCGTTAACGTTTATCTGTTAGTATAAAGAAATATCGTTCGGATATGTACTGTTTAAATAAGATACATTACTTTGATTAGATTAACTGGTATACTAGAAGAGTGATACTAGCGGGTATTTATAAAACCACTGAATTGTACATGCTGCAAGATACGAGTGAAGATCACAAAGAGACCTGGCTGTTCTTAGAAAGACGAATAAAGGATATTTTACAAATACAAATGAAGCTTTCCAGCTCAACCAAGTCGGATGAGTCTTTAAACCATGTTGCGGATACAGCTAATGCTGTTTTTATAACGGTACGATTATTTCTGGTAGATTATAAATAAAATTGTGAACCATTCTTGCTACATGTACTGTATATGTAATTATTTTTTGTTTCAGGCTCGTAATATACTTGGACTGAATTAATGAAAAAAAAAAAGAAATAGATTAATGAAAAAGATTGTAAGTAAAGGGAGTTTCTACAGATTTTTTCATAGATAGTTTTCAAATAAATATAATTAAAATTTTTTTTTTATTAAACTTAAGACAAATTAATTTTATTTGGGAACCTGGATTAAAATATAAGAAAGGAAGATTATCAGATATAAATAATTTGTTTTTACACAGTAATATATTTTAACAAAATCTGTACAATAAAATAAGTTGTAAATCTATATTGTCTTCATGCAAAATATAAAGATATAAATTGTTGATTACATAAACCTATATCAACATTTTTTTTAACAATAGATTAAAAAACAATGATTCATTTACCCTGCATATTATCATAATTAAGTATAATCATCTGGAGTCAGCTATATAAAAATTTTGCTACTCTTCCATATTCTGCTATTATAAAGTAGCAGAAAAAGTCAAATTCTTTACCTACGATAATTAACTTATAGAAATTTTATTGCAAATTTCTCTTAAGATTACGTAACTTGTAATAAATATGAATATTCTCTTTTGATCCAATAAAAATAATGTGTATTAAAAAAACGATTAATATTAAATTTTTTACTGATTTATAATTTTAATCTTTTATATTTTTTGATATTGGATAATGATACGTCACGATTTAAAAAAATATTTGTAAAGTCCAACACATATACTGAGGATAGAAAAGTTTCTCACATATGTGCGCATGTGTATGTATATATTGATATACATATACATACTTTTACTGCCATTTCAGCATAAAATCTCTGTCTATTCTACACCATTCTTTTTTATTAATATGTATCTTGATAAAAATAATTTCATCAATAATCTCAACATGTTTTATTCTTTTTTATCAGTTAAATTTCAATAATGCGCTTCTTGAATATATCCTTTGATAGTTTTTGGCAAAGGCAACTTGTGTATATTATCTAATCTAATATACTGGCGAATGACAAAACGACAAAGATATTGCAGACTCCTTACTTGTGTGAATCTGCTCACTGGTTTTGTTAATCTGACCGGAAACGACGGATATCCTGGATATTTTGGCCTCGAGTAACAAATTACAGAGGACTGACTGAAGTTCATGGAGTGATTTATTAAGGCAGCCACTGAAGTAAAGCCTTCGTTTTCAGTGCTCTGATTGCAGAGAGAAAATAGGCCGCCGCTGTGTTCCATGCGCGCATGCAGCATTTTTCCAGATGATTTAAAGCTGAGCGTTAGGACATACCTGCAGCATTTTAACACACGTGAGAATATAAAATGCTGCAAAGTCAAATTATTTGATGTATCTACCTGTCATCTGACGAATCCCGAACTAGAAATGCACCATCCGGTTCAGATATGAGTTTGGCATCAGCTTCGTCTCCCGATATGGGACCCCAATACCATCCATATTTACTTAAATTAAGCAGTTCCTTTGCGAGACTCGCCTTGACTTTATGTTCGTTATTTAACGTTTCGTTTACACTGCCGGGGATTTCTGCTATCACATTAGAGTAGATAGGTTGTGTTAATGTTGCCTCGCCGACAGTCACAGTGTCGCTTATCGATTTCACTTGCTGTCTCGTAGGAACTGTATGAAGATTTGCGCCAGTCGTACCATATTGCATGCTAATGTTAGCTAGGTTCTCTTCGATACTACGGCAGGAGTTTTCAAGTACGTCACTCAATCTGGTCTCATACAAAAATCTTCTGTCCGACAAGGTCTGATCGTCATTTGAAAGTTCTTGCCTCTGGCGAGAATTGAGAGACTCTATGACGGATATAACATTGTTCTGCTTTGTGTCAGTGCAAGGGTTCGTCGCTTCGGCCTCTTTGCTCTGAAAGACAACAGGAGGGAATTATTTCGAACGAGACACGTGTCGCAAAAGGGGAAAAAGAGCGTGTCGCGGAAGAAGAGCAAAGAGAAGATCTTGCTCCGGGGGGACAAAGAACGATCAGAGGAAGAAGAGTACGTAGGGGGGAAAAGATGCTTACGCTTTTCTTAGATTTGCACAGATTCCTCAGCAGCAGGTGCTTCTTGACATTGCAGACGAAATCGAGGAATGACAGCTTGCTGGTGGACGGGCCCTTGAACCTGGGCTCGCTCGTCGAGTCCTCCCTCTTGTACTCCTGACGCCGACTGCCCTCGCACCGCCGTAGAAGCGTCGTGAGCTTCCCGCTGGCGTTTCCACGCCGGGACTTGCGTCGCGCGCCCGCCTGCCCCGCAGCGGTGCTCGCGGTCGACCCCGGGTCCCTGGGGTCCCTGCTCTGATCTGTCATACTCGTGCGTGGTAGTGCTCGGTGCGAATATTATTCCACCCGCCGTTCTCGTAGTAGCCGCGGCACTCGCGCCCGCCATCTATTTCACGCGCCCGGCGTGATTCCGCGTCTCCGAGATTACGCGTTCCGAAATTATCGCACACGGGAACCTGCAGCGGCGCGGATTGTCGAAAAATTCCGTCGGGCAGGCACCAGTGGAAGATGTCGCCCTTCTTGCCGCGAGACCGCTTAGTAGTCTTAGTACCCCGACCACCCGACAGATCCCACCTCCATTAACTCGCCAGACGCACGCCGTCGCCGGATTTATCTACATTTAGGGATGCGCGATTTTGAAAAAAAAACCGATATAAGAAGTATCGATAAAAATGAAAAAAATTAATACTAAGTAATCGATTAATGTAAAAAAAATCGAAGAATCGATAT
>VBVR01000906.1:0-38001 GCA_011638315.1 Tetramorium parvispinum | reverse complement strand
CTCTTTAACTGCTAACCCAGATAGCACAGAGAATTCAAAAGAATTCAAAAAGAATTCAATCGTATGTCATCAGCTCCGAATTCATTTTCAGATGCAAAAAGAATTCTTTTTCTGAACTTTTTAGAAAAGAATTCTTTTTGCATCTGAAAATTAATTCGGAGCTGATGACATACGATTGAATTCTTTTTTAATTCTCTGTGCTATCTGGGAAACATCATATGAATATATTTAATAATTAAGAAATATAATGTAATAATTAAAAATGAAAACTTTGGTCTCTTTAATTAATTATTTAAAAAATTTTTTAAGAACATATTTGTCGAAATATTTTTAAAATTGTTATAAACCTTAGCTTTTTCTACATTTAAATGGTGAGATGAATTTGGAATATGTGTATGCTATATGTATATGCATATCTCTCTAACGGTCTCCGTCAGCATAGTGGAAAAGTCGATCGTTTGCCTTTGTTCGTAGATTTTTTTTCTCTCGCAAGGACTTCGTCCAATTAAAGGGAGAGTTCCGCCCCTTGATGTCGAAGTATGCTCGTTTGTCAGAACACAAGAGCGTCTGTGTCTTTGGTGATTCGCGGTTGAAGGAACAGCCAATTTCTCGAAATCGCACTTGGCTGGCGATGCGATTGCTAAAGCGAATTCCTTTATTCAAATGTTCGCGTATGCTTCTGTATCTGTGTAGCATAGACAATATACGCTATAACCATTAACATTCTTTTACAATAAAAAGCGATAAAAAACCATTTTTAAAGAATTATTTTTTAAATAAAAGCTCTCTCTCACAATTCCCGTGTATTGTTTATGCGAAAATAAATTATGAGAAAAATTCAGATTTCGAATGAAAAATTTACAAGAGTTGAAATAATCAATTATTAAGGCAAAATTTATAAATTAATGACTCTCACACTCAATCGAATGCATCAATTTTGTTGGTGTCATGTATCGGAAGTTATCAAAGGCAAGTTATATTATAAAGTCAAATATGAATGCAGCCAAGATCGATTTTTTTACAGTTTTATAAATCCTATCGAACAATTGGCGTGGAATTGTTATCACGAGAAAAATATTTGATGACTCAAAAGTTTTCTCCTCGATAAAATTGACCAATATTTTATCGATTGGGTGTGCTCCGTGATTGCGTTCATATTCAAATAAGACAGTGCAAAACAATGACTTAAATAAATTTATCAGGTCGTATCAAACAAATTTAATTATCATTTGATAATATTAAAAAGTATTAATTATTTTAGATAGTATTCATTATTTTTAATATTAACATTGTTTGTTTAAAGACTGTAAACATGTGTTTCGCAAATACATGAATGTTTTGTTGCAAATTGAAAGATTAAAAGTGTGAAGGACTGAATTCGACTCGGTCGGCCTGTTAACGTTCGCCATTTAGCTTCACATTACGCCGGCAAATGCTCTAATAAAATGCGTAGGGGCGAAAGCGTAAGTGTAATGTGAGTCGATAAGAGAGAATAGATAAGTTCTCAATGATCGGGTCTGAGTTCATCGCTTCCCCATCCGGAAAAAGTCATCCCCGCGGCAACTCTCCATCGCGGCCGAAAACGTCCGTCACCCTCGTCCGTTCGACTCACATTTCGCGCGACGAATGAACCTGAGGCACCCTGACGGATGTTTACGGCGGGAATAAAGCCGACGACGTATGTACGTAATTCGATTCCTATTCCGTTATACTGCTTTAGAGAGGGACGATGCGAGCGGGTGCGGCGCAACGTGGTTCAGCGATACCAGATCACGATGCTCTCGTTTTTCAAAGCCGACAGTTTCGTCCGCCCGCTGTTGACGCGAGGGATCATCACCGCGAAATGGTCGATGAACCCATTGTGAAAATGCGAACGGCCAGTTATACGACCGCCAGTTATACGACGAGCCTACGTCCCCACATACCTCATTAACACCTGATATTACGGAGGTTTTTAGATATCCGATATGGGACAGCTGTACAAAGCAAGAGTGACGAGTGGGAAAACAATGATTATTTTAAAAAACAGATTTTTCTTTGAATGTATTTTCATATGCTTGTTATATTTTTATCGCTATTAAACAGATAGTGCAGAACTTTTCACAGATATGAAATGGATAAGATGAACGGACAACGTGGAAAAGGTAAAATTATTTTTGTTGATCATTTAATGTGAAAGTAGGTTATTAAGTACGTCTATTTAAATTTATTTTTGTTAACTTGTATGAGCAAAAAACTGATAGATGTCATAATACGTATATTTTTATTCAATTCGTCATATTTTCTGGCGTCTGATATATCGATTTCTGCTTAATGCTATCATAACAATTTCATCCGCCGCTACATCAATCTCTTATTCGTGAACCGTAGCTGCAAATACCCTATTCATTATCCAAAATCTTACGTGACGGGATCACAGTAAGACATAGTCGCCGTGAAAAGCCGAAGCCCTCGCCTCCCTCCGCGCGCGCTCTTTGTCCCGTATTCTCTTTACTCCGGAATTGAGCTAGTCGACCGGCGCTAATGAACGTTAACCATGAATAATTGGATACGGCCGCGCTAATTGCCCATTATTAATCATCGCCGCGCAATCGCCGGGATCAAACATTGATCGCGACGATTGCGCTTCCGCCTGCTGCGCGGGATTCGGATTCGGTTCAATTATAACGAAGGCCATCCAGCGCAGCTTCCGGAACCGCGCAAAGACGAGCTTAACCGCATTTCGACCGGAAGCAGGGCCGCGACCGTGCGCGTCAGCGACCATACGTACCATTGAGCCTGGGGGCGGAAAACGTGAATAATTTATTCGCAAGGAATCGGAACAGCTGCGGCTACACCGACGATAACGACGACGACGACGACGACGGCGACGGACGGCAGCGCTGTTGGCTCCGGATGCATCGTCCTTGCCCGCGGCAATCGCGCCGACGGTTTCAGCGGGCAACGTACCATCGATTTCGGCTATTTATGCCGGGGTGTAGCGGTTCGGCTAATATTGCGCGGTCCGCTACCACTACGATGGAAAAAAGCAACCGACCGAACGAACGCGAACCCGAACCAGCGCCCCACTCATGAAAGTTTAATGCCAGATTTTCTCGCGCACACTGCATTAACTCGTTCCGCCTTCGCCGGCTCTCATATCCTCGTCGCAATATCAGTGTATGCGGATATACACTAGACTAACAGGCTCACGACGCTTCTATCTAAGATTAATTATTGCTTATGCCATGCTTATTGAGTGTCGTACTTCTCTCCAAAAGTGATGAGAAACAAATTAACTTAGGGGAAACGTCGTTAACTTGTATGATTCGTTCTGCTGATATAGAAAATGGATAAATAACGTTATTTCTTTAATATCATTTTTATAAATTTAAAACTAAAAAAGATTAAATACATTATACACAATATATTCAAGGGAAAAAATGTTGTTACATGTTAACGAAATAAGTAAAATAATCTGTTTCGGATTCGGATAAAGACTAAATAAAGAGTACGAGCAAACACGAGTGAACGAACATGTTTCGATAATTCATCGAGCACGAATGAGTCTAAATTGACATGGAAATGTTCTATCTCTTGTCGGTACATCAAAGGAAAAAAGATTGTTATGTTCCATCATATTTGTCCTTAATATTCGTTTGCGATTCATATTTACAATCTTTGTTTGAATTTACATATTTTAAGAATGTATTTGTATTTATTTGTCGCATCGCGTTTAAATTTCCTTTGCAGATTTAATTAGCTTTTGATGCGCGGACTACTTTTATTCTTTAGAAAACTCCAAAAAGTTGTTTCATCGGTTCGGTGAACTCGCGAAACAAGAATCTCCCCTCGCGTGCGAGTCGATACGCTTCCGTACGAAAGAGTTTCTGTTCCACAATACTATATTCACCGCTATTACCTCGCACGCGACCGATATTAGGCCACACCGAGTTTTCCCTCGGTTTTCAATATGCACGAGAGCGCATTAAGTGCCGATGAATGTAAGGCACTTTGCTCGAGTCGTCAATTTTTTTCTGAGTAAAACATTTCGAAAGAACAAGGGAGGCAATACAGAAATGATTCCGGTAAAGTACATATACTGTATATTTATCAAGTAGGGTACAACGTGAGATAGTATCTAAGATTGCTACAAGTCTGGAAAACCGGAAAATCGGGGAACTACGATAAAAATCTCTGGTCCTTTATATATTATAAAAATGAGACAATAAATTTCTAAAGTAATATTTGGCAGTACTTTCACGATGCGTTAATTCATACGCGTTTAAAAAGAAGATTATAAAAAAAATATTTTTTTCTTTTTAAGATTTTTAATGTTTTAATTTAGATATTTCAGCATAGTAATAAAAGCTAAGAAAAGACACTAACAATAAGACCAAACCCTTTTGTCCTAAATATGTACAATGAACATTATATATTGATCCTGGTGCCCTCACGAGATTGATTGTTTCCGAAAGTGATCGACACTGTTGCTTCGTAGAGATGCAAACTGCCTCAAGCGTCGAATACTTTTGACACCCTGTACAATAAGCGGATGCACCGAATGCAGCGTTACACCAGCAAGTGAAGCGATCGGAATGTAATTCAGCGCGAGAGCGAAAGCGTAAGCTTCGTCTGGTATTCGCGATACTTTGACCTGAGCGCTTTTCGCGTCGAAAATATCCGACGTATTTTGTCGCTGGTCCATCGCAGAGATCTGGATTGGCTCTAATGCCTCTGTAATACCGGCCATCGCTTTTTACGCGTCGCTCCGGCGACACGAGTCCCCTGTATTTTATTTTGTCGAGGTTTTTATCGAGCCCGGAGGGAGGCTGACATTAAACCTTTCTGACCAAAAAAGACTCAAAATCTCATTTTTGAGAAATCGCTTGTGAGCTCTTTCTTTCCCTTTTCAATCTGAAGTGCAGTATTTATTAATTGTGCGGATGATGGCATAGTCCATCGATAACGAGATCAAAAAGATATAATCGAAATTATCGGATAACTAGAGATATAAATTTCTTATATGTATGTTCATTAATCACAAATAATTATTCTGAAATCATTTCAAAAGTGTTGCTTTTATATTTATTTTATTATATTATAATAATATTCACATCACATTTTAATAAGAGCCAATAGCTTATTAAAAATAGTTATGAAATTAATAAGTTCATTCATAAAAAATTATTGCACAATTTTATTTATCGGATGCTTTAATTTATTTGATTCGGATCATTTTATGAGTGATAGCATTGGAAAAATGATTTGATTCATAAAATTATATTTTGCTGAGGCGCCAAATGTAATATAACTTTACAAAACTATTTTTTGTTGGTCAGAAAACGGCAGAAAAAAAAGAAATCACCGTTTATTACGTCTGCAATCTCTTAAAAGATGAGCGGAGGATTTACCCTTTGCGTGAGTTAGGAGACCGTCTCGCGTGTGTCCTCAGCTCATCCTTAACTGCTCGTATTTCCGCATTTCAACAAAAGCAGTACCTACTGTATGGCCGTCGACTCGAATCCGTTATGTGATAAAAGTCATTTACACATTAATATGAGCTCGCAGGATGACATGAAGCGTATTCTTTTAAAAAGAAGACATTACACGATGCAGAGATGTATCTATAAAAGATACTTCCAATTATAGATATTCTCATATACGGATCGTTGGACCAATTTAAAGATTTAGTTTAAACGAATTAAAGTCGAGGTACCATTATTATGTAAAAGAAATTGATTCTAATAGAAATTTAGCAGGTTCTTTACAATTAATCATTAACAATTAAGCTACTATTGTAAAAATTTCTTTTTTTCTTCGATTTTCAATGAAGTTAACTTTAATGCTAGTTAAAGTTGAACGTCAAAGAACTATGGTGGAAAGAGAAGGTGAAATGAAATTTTCCTTAAAGAGAACTAGATTTTAAATTGTTCAAAGAAACCATGAATGAAGGAAAGTGCAAAGATCCTGTATGCCTCTCGTACGTCTGCTTCGTTGACTGTATTGCGAGAAAATTCCCAATAGTCTTCCCGTTGAAAAGAGAGCCCGCAGTCCATTTTCGATGTTTCATATCTCCTACGGGGCGCGAGTAAAACGAAGCAACAGTGGGCGGACCCGACGCGAGTCGACTGATCCTATCAAAAAATTGCTTCACTACTGGCGCCCGAATGTCTCGAGTGTTTCTCGTACCCTCTGCTGATGGTTACACGCTCCAATATCCTCTGTGTGTACTGTTCCTCCACGATCGATGGCTTTTCTTCGTTCCTTCTTCTTTTTCCATCTTTTCCTTCACATCCCCTCTGAGAGAATAGTTCTCGCTAATTAGTTTTCGCCCGACTATCATATCTGCTAACGCTATATATTCCGAAGAGAATCAAACGCGTAGTTCCCTTCGCTTTTCAATAAATAACTGTTTGATAAATCAATTTTAACAAGGACGGGATGGAATATAATAGGACATCACGTTCGCCAAGCTTTTGCACTAATACATCACAGTTTCCCTTAGAGTTTACAATGTTTTATCGATAAATAATTACACAAAGAAATTTACACGTGAGAGAAGGCAACCAAATTAATCCAATGAAATGAATCTATTTTTTAGATCTATATTAAAGAAGAAATGTTGATTTGTCATCCTATTACATCCATTTTTTTCAGATTAGCGAGGTTTTTGAACTTATTACTGAAAAATTGCATCCGAGCTAGGGTACGAAGCTAAGTCCCGGCATGTCTCTTTCGTTACTACCGCTTTGCTGAACGTGCAGTGCCGCCAAGATTTTTCATCGCGCAGATGGAGGTAGCAAGCTCGTCGCCGGTGTAAGCCGCGTAACGACAAGTCACTCCGTCGGGCAGACAATTCAATCTTGGCGAATTGGCGGCACAAGGAGGTGCAGCTACCCACGAAGAGAGCATTATTCTTCGTCCTCCACCTGTTCCTTCTCCCGGCTGAAATTCGTCCGGGAACGCCGAGAGATAGTAACAAACCGCCTCTCCGCGTTGACGTCCACCGCGGAAAAAAGCTGCCATAACTCGCCGCGGAACTTCCGGGCATCTCAGACATTTTCACTTGTTCCTCCGCCAAGCTGAAAACTTCTGTCACCGGGAGTGTTGCCCCGCTCGCGCTTTCCGAACCGGCAAAATTTCATTCCGCCCTCGTCGAGAATAACGCCTTCGCGCGCGGTCGCGAAAAACGTTTCTGCAAGAAGTGTCATCTTCAAAGTACGAATCCGCCTGCGAGTATCTCGCGACACATCCCTGATTATCCTGCACTGGATTTAATATTTTTATCCCCCTTTTTTTCAGCTGAGAAACTTTATCCCGAGATAAAAAATCCGCAATGAAAAATGTCTCGCTCGCTCGCCCTCTTTTTCTCTTTCTCATACTTGTTAAGAAAAATCAAGCCGTTAGATGAAGGCAGAAGCGCCCGACGGGTCCCGGTAAATTATAAGATCTCTTCAAAGTGATATTGCCTCGTCTCTCCCCCTGTTTAATTCAAACTAGAAGCACACGGCGTAATCTCGAGGCGTGTAAGCGTGCAATAAATCCATCTCAGACATTCAAATGTTTTCGAAAATGTACGTGAGTGCATCTCGTTAGGCAGATTCGTCTCCGCGCACCTGGATTTTCTGCGACCGATCCATTTTCATTCCTGTGCCCGTGCGCGCCCGACGGAGGACATTCTTATCTCGGGTACAAGAGATATCGACACGGCATGTCTCTGTCCGCGACATCGTTCGCCTCTCGTAATTCTTCCAAAAGCTTTCCCTTCCATTTCCCTCGGTGGGTAACCTATCTCCCCGATTTGTCAGTAAGAGACGGGAGAGAGATCGCGGTGCGCTCAGCGACAACCTTAGAATTCCCTTTTCTTCCTCTCCCGCCGTCCTTGCGAGTTACTACCTCACAATTGACGCAGTTAAACAAGAAATCGCGATCGAGTCAATTCTCTGATTTCAGCTAACTTTAATAAGTCTTCTCGGAGAAATAAGAAACTCTCTCTAGGTTCTTAATAAGAAATGTACAGCGCAACGTAAGAATTATAAATAATATCTATATGTATAAAGTTTTATTCTATTTTATCATATTTATAGCCAACTACATTGATGACGAATCAGGAATACTTATTTGTGTCTTCTTGGCAAATTAATGAAACTAGGGCGGACTTGGTTTTAAATGAAATCGATGGCTATCCCTTATTTCGTAACACTGCAACGCTGAATTTCGTATAACTAATGTATTCTAGCGTATTAATATTACAATCACGGAGAAGAACCAATGGCCAACTCAGTCGTTTCGATCCGCCATCGGACTTTGTCGGCAATCGCTTGTGTTTAATAATTAAATTAGACTCAATCGATATGGATGGCTCGTAGTAACACTTTTATTCGATTGACAGGATAAAGTTCATCGCATGTCGCTTTGTTACCGTCGCTTTGTCACTAATGCCTAAGTAGATTAAACATTAAACAGTCAACTATCAGAGGTCTTTTGGCAACGCGCGCGGCCCAATATCAAGTGTCACGCGTCTGATTAAAACTTTCATGAGCCTACCTCATAGCACCGGCGTGCAAGTACGAGTACCTTCACATATTCATGAAGTTCCAAGTCGAACTCGGTTCTAGGATATTTCTAGCCTCCGCCCATGGTTTGTATGCAAACGCCG
Organism: Tetramorium parvispinum; assembly: GCA_011638315.1. NCBI lineage: Eukaryota > Metazoa > Arthropoda > Insecta > Hymenoptera > Formicidae > Tetramorium > Tetramorium parvispinum. The sequence continues at coordinate 29,360 of VBVR01000906.1, read as the reverse complement.
ACCGCTCGCGGCCGACGAACTTGTTTCCGTAAAAAATCATCAGGTTCCGCGGACGGACGAGCAGAGTGACCTATTTCAGGCGCGCATGGTCACTCCAATGCAAATTACCTTAACCCGCTTAAAAGCACGTTATTGGCACTGGGTGTCGTCAGTGTCATGGCCCGCAGGGCGATCACGCTGCCAAATGTATGCAACGGAATACACCTGAAAGCGGTACAAATCTATAAATGCGACTACGCATGTCTTTTCGTCTTGATATCGCGAGCAAAATTAATTAACCAATTTCAATTTTGTTTCCTTGTGTCGCTAAAATCACGAAAAGAGACGAAAAAAGTTCTTTATAATAATATAACGCTGTAAAAGACGAGAGAAATATTTTTTTTAAATTGCCGAGTAAACAAAATCGTGTTCGTTTTTAATTTGACACATTGTATCGCAATTAGCTACTGAACAATATATTAGCGTAATAATCTGTCTGATCGTTGTCCAACATTGTTTTCATTATCAAAAGTGTTTTTATCGTGAAATATTTCCTTGATTTTAAATGCTATGATATGCAAATATGATTTTGGCAAGTAACTACGGAAATACTAACATCGCAAAATTTTGTAATAATAGTATATATTTCATAATCATGTAATAATAGTATAAAAAAGTATTAAAAAAACTAAAATAAAATAGTATAAAAAAACAGCATAACGTGGTTAAATGTGTCCAAAGGTACATTTGGTGTCCATGTTTACTGGAAAGATAATCTAGCGGTCATTAGGCATATCCGTGTATCACAAATGACATATTAGGTCAACAAAATAACTAATGTTGTAATAATGGTCAACTATTTGTATCTATTATCGTATGTCATTAATAATTACAGACATCACAAAATTAACATCATCAACCATTACAGGCATCACATTAGTATGAAAATCACCTAGTATATATATATAATTAACTGACAATGAGATGTATAACTGTTTCGTATATTTAGGTATATATTATATTATAAAAAAGTATGGCTAAAAATCAAATAATTGTAAGATGGTTTTTTCTGAAAATATTTGAATCAAAATATCTATTTAGATCATTAGTTTGAAATCAACATAATATACTATCTTGTTACTTGTAACAGTCATTGTTATTACATAATATTGATTACACTTTAATGTGTGAAACTTGTTGATTTCAAATCTTAAATAACAAGATTCGATATTTTATCGTTATCATATAATTAATAATACTATCGCTAATTATTGCAACGATGAGATATTTTGTTTTATTTACATGGAGGTTTCATGACGCTTTAATTCTTAAATTCCTTGCAGCTTTATTAATTATTCGCCGCCATTTCTGCTTGTATGCATAAATATTCAATTATTGGTATATATTTCCTTTGTATACGACAGAAATGTAAAATTGTTTATTAGTGACATGCGTAATTACAGCAAAGTCAATTACAGACAGAATTAACAATATTTTTATCCAATGTTTGTCCATTCGCTATGTAATTAGATAAATTGCATCAATCAGAGTATTGGAAAGATTATCTGTTAACGCGGAAGCTAACGTTTTCCGTGAAATACGGAAAACAAAAACGGAATATATGATAATATAAAAGAAGCGATATATCATTTAAGACAAACAGACGTTAAAAGAGACAATGTAACATTACAAAGAGATACGTTGGAATGCATACGACACGACACTTTCATAAAACTGCATAAAGTCGGCGTCAGGGGTTAGATAATTTCCGGGAAAGCTACTGTGGTTCGTCAACCAGAAAATAATTCTGAAAGAGCGTAATTACTACCGGGTCAGTTCGTGAAACTTTATCATTTTTCTCTTCGCTGTTCTAAGCGCGCGTGCTCGCGCGGGTGCTTGAACGGTGTTTTCTTTCGATAAAGCTCAAGAAAGGACAGAGGAAAGTTGAAGATGAGTGCGAAAACACTTGGATCTTAACGAAGCTGCCGTATGGACTTATCACTGTAATTTTCTAGCCGCGAAAGTATTCGGCCGTCTTATCTTATAGTCCAAGATGATCGATAAGCGGCAGTAATTTATATTTGGCAGAAAATGCGATCTGTCATCGTCGCGCATCGTATCGCGAACGGATCGGAGTCGCGTGCGCAACGTTCGATAATTATCTCTGACTTTTTTTTCTTCCCCCGGACTCTCGACAATTTCGCGCACGCGATAAGAGTTTAACGCTGACGTGATGCTGCAACTTTGTGTATCTGTATCGATTGAAACGCGAGCGCGAGGCGCGCGTTATGTACCTAACGGCAGCTCATACGCTTTATCTTTTAATTGAATCTTGGCTGTTTACTGCGCCTGATTTATTCGCGTGTACGCGAAAGAATGGAAAGCCGAGACGAGTCATCGAGTTTCCAGCAGCCGTCACCGGTGATATTTTGCAGTCATCACCGGTTGTTTATTCGCGTCGACGACAGCGTATTCCCGCAAATTATTCCGCGGCAGTGTCGCACGCTGCATTTACGCCACGTTCGTCACTCGTGCGTCGCGAGTATTCTCAGCTATCACTCTTCTTTAAATACACACGAGCGTTATGCTCGTTTATCAAATATATATATCCTTTGATCGTAACATCGCTAGCCGACCGCGAGGTTAATTTTGATGCCGGGACACGAGCCCACAATAATTTCGTCTTTATCGTTAAATGATGTTCCGTTTGTTGCGCTCGGGGTTGCTTTGTGTACAGCACAGTTTTGTTTAACATGGTCAACGTGGTTAATTTCACCGTCGAGTATTTTGAGCATCAGCACCACAATGTAACAACGGCGCACGATTGCTCCGTCAAAACTATCACAGATAACAACCCAATTTTCCTCCAATTCATTTGCGTTTATAACATGCAAAATGTTCTGCGTTTCCCACATCATTTCCTCTTCCTTTTATTTGCAAATCCGTTAATTCAGTTAAACTTTAATTTCCGTGATGTGTAAGCGATTTAAAATCTCACGAAATTTCATGAATTAGAGGCTGCTTCAGGACTGCAAACGAAAGGCAAAATATTGCTCTCCATTTAATCTCAAATGAATTTTAACACAGTCTTAATTAGAGCGGATTACAAAGTTCTCCCTATGAAAATATTTAAATTTGAACATTGAAAAACTGTATTAAAAAAAAAATACGACAAATTTCCCGATCAAATTTTCCCTGGGAGAGAATTGCCTCACGGGGTTTGTTGGAGAATATAAAGTTTTACTACTGGAAGGACTTTGTGGGACACTCTACATAATTTCTAGCGAAGACTAGAAGTGCTTAATTGGCGCGCACGTTTCACGAACGACGCGCCCTTTCGCTGTTTGCCACCACACCTCCACGATTATTCGTGCATATTCGCAAATGCGACCGTGCCCGGTCGCTTCGATAGGTTGCGCGGCGTTTGTACATCCTGCCGGCAAAACTCACCGACGAAAGTTTTGACAAGCAGGTGGATAGCGCGCGGCCTAGTTTATTTTCCAGATGTACCACGGGGAATAGACGTTAACTCGTTACACGTTTTCGCTTCGAAACGAACAACACGTCGGCGGCCTGCGATCGTACTGTTGACATGATGCGTCTCTTCGATTCTTCCTAAGGTTTGTTATTTCTTGCAGTATCCGCCGAGAGTGCATCCTTTCGTAGTGTAAACGAAAAAGAGCGTATCGGCAAATCTTTCGTCATGTTCGATTCAGGTGGTCCCATCTGGCATTGTCTGTTTCACGATAAAGTGGAAAATCCAGGAAGATAGGAATGTAGGGTGTCGCTATTTTATTCACATGATACATAGTTACGATGAAAAAGATTTAAGATAGATTTCAAGATCGGCTAATTAAAAGTTATTTTCTCATCAAAAAATGTTAATAATGAAATGCTTTAATTTTTAGCAAGTTTGAACAAAAAGTCAAATATATATAAATGTCCAACCTTATTGTATTTCGGGAGCTTTTCAACGTCGACGTATCTTTACAGATTGACTAATTATTTGCAGGAAAAGATATTGTCCGTGACAATTGAGTAAATTATATAGCAGAGAATTGATCGCTAAAACGCCCGGCGACATTGCAAATTGTGACACGTATAAATGTTGCCATTGTCGCGGAAGCTTTCACAGAGGTATACGTCGCGTAGCATCGTCAAATTACAAAAATGACGCTGCCATTGTGAATTTCTGCAGCCGTGAATATTGTCAGTGTTTCCGGAAGCTTTTGAAAGAGGACGCGCTATTTTCGAAGTACCCGCGGCATGTCCCGGGATTACGGAGATTGACGGGTGATATTAATTCGATACATTTTTAGTCGCGACGCGATACGGGCCGTGACACGATCTCCGAAAGGACCGAAAGTCGCGTGCGAAAAATGCGAAGTGCGGCAGGATGCGGAGCGCGCGAATCGCGATAGAAGCTAACATAAAGGAGAGAAAACAACATCGGTGACGAAGTTATGGTTACAACTTTTAGATATTTATCAGGACAAGCGCGTATCGACGGGATGCAATCACTTCACTGCAGGAGTTATAGGATCGTAACTTGCCGTCTTATGCAATTTTGAATTATGCCTCTATTTACGTTGGCGCATTATGTAACCCAGCTCGAGCGATATGCTTTATACGCCGCGCGCGCGTTTACGACATCACGCTCGAAGAAAGATTATACTTGGGCTTTGCTACCGTAGATCGCACGCGTAATAGCTTAGCCCCCGAAGATTATGCGCTTTTAAAAGCTCGCGCGATTTTTCACATCATCTATTAATCGCCTCGGCGATTTACACGCGGGCGTTATCCAGAGCGAACTCCGAAAATCTCATGGATATGGGAATAAAAGTTTGAAATCAAAGGATATGAATAAACGACAACATTTTATCTTGTTTAATTTTAGATAAATTTTATCTTCGTAGAAATTATATTTGTAGCGTACATTAATGCATGTGAAATATTGATAAGATGTGCTCTGCTGAAATTAAGTAGATAAATGTAAGATGGATTATTTAATCCGTTTAAAATATTCATTCAATTGCTACTTAGAGTAAAAAATGTGTGAAATGTTGCGGAATAAGAGAATTAATCTTAAACACAGAATTAATCTTGGAGAAGGCTAACCAGACCGAAAGTAAGCACAAAAAAAGTGCTCTTTTCGGCGGCCATTCTCGCTGTCCGCGTTTGTCGCGGTTTCACAACTGGCATGAAAACCGACAAAAAGCTTACTCGTAATAAAAGAGAGAGAGAGTGTGTGTGAGTGAGTGAGTGAGTGTGTGAGTGAGAAGACGGAAAACTGGAACACCTTTTCTCAAAGTGAGAAGCGTTGGCATCGTCATTAAAGTCGAAAGTAAAAAAAGACTGTTTCGAGCACACATTTATAGGACACGCGTTTCCCGCGGGTTTGCGACTGAAATATTTACGCTCCCACGTGAAATTAGAATGTTCCGATTCAGCATCAATCGATACAACCTCAATCGAATTCCGAGGATTCTGTACCGGGAATTTCTATCGAGAAGTCACTGACGAGAAGATTGTTTCATTACAATGAATGTGTATATATATATATATATATATATGTTACATAAATGTGTGTATGCATATCGCCAACGCAACGAAATATTTACATATAATTGAGCTCGCACAGAATGGTCGGTAATATTTGGTAGAGGATTCGCTGGAGACTCGCATTGACAGCATTCGGAACAATAAAGATTATGTTCGATGAATGGTCGTTGAACCGAAATCACAAATTCCCTTATATACAGTGACCGCTTGTTGTGAGACGGCAGGTCGTTGCATCTCCAAACAATTATTACAGTTCGATCGTTTGCTTCGACAGCCCGATGGCGCATTCTACAATTTGGAATTGCAAACGGGTTTGGGAATAGCTTTAAACTTCATTGCAGATTATAGATGAAGTTAGATGACACTATTATTCATGGATTCAGTATTGAAGTTTCGATTAAGTTCACAACTGTTGGGATAATGCATTCTTCATATGCTGCATGGAGTTCGACGGAAATGTTTTATTAAAATAACATTTTTAGAAAGACCTATAAAAGAATTGAGAACAGTATTATTATTTTATACTAAGTTCCATATTGAAGGGTTTTCAATATATAATATAATTTAATTTATTAATTCCTTTTCATAATTTGTGTCGTGAATTAGGATATCCTAATTAATAATTAATAATAGATCTTTAGATCGGGTAATATTGAAAGTTTAAAATAACTTTTGGGAAAAGCCATGTAAAGTATGACTTGTAGAGATTTAAGGAGAGATTAATATTTCGCTTTATATCGTTAAGCGAATTCGCCTAAAGTGAAAGACGAGCGGCGAAGATAAGAGCGAAGGGTAGATATTGGAGCTTTTGAGCAAACAATGTAATAACTTAGCAACCACCCTCCTGATTACGGTTGGCGGTTTTAGCGTAAATCGGGAGCCTCCGACCGTGTTCTTATCTGCGTGCATGGATGTCTCAGTTTTTACGTGAAACATCTCATGTTTTTACACGGCATATCGGTAGATGATTAAAATTACACGCGACCTCGCCATAATATTTTAACGCAAATTTTAATAAATACGATGCGCTTCGCGTACATTTACGTAATATTTCTCATTACACGAGCGTGCGACGTGATTAATGTTATTTATGTATATTTATTGAAATATTATATATACATACAGCCGCGAGCTCTCTCTCTTATCAATTTTCATCAGGCAACTCGCATAATGCTACGCACATCCTCCCGACCTGTTTGAGCGTGTTATTTCCAATAATGATTTGTAAAATCGATCGCTTCAATTTTACGTAATATATTTTCGAGCAACCACTGATATTTCCTGCCGCGTGAAAACCGCAGATATGTGATTACACGAGAAGAATATCCTCGATGTTTCACTGGGATCTAGCATGCCTCGTCGCCGTTTACGGCGATTTACAGCTGCGAAATAGGTGTGTTTACTAAGCGCTCGTGTCCTGGCCTAGCCAAGGCGATTATGGAGCAAGCGCGCTTAAGAGATAATACCAGGTTAAGGTGCTGAGAATCTTGGAAAATTGGATTCTCCGAAAATGCTTCGTATACTGAGACTATGGCCTGGCACTTCATCACGAACAAGAACTCGTACATTGTCTGTGTTGTATGGGTTGACGATGTGCGTCACATATACATGTAGCATGCGTCTAAATTTTATTGTCAATAAATTTTAGACGCATGCTACATGTACATTCGCAATAAAATTTAAAAATTAAACTTTAATGATACGCTCTGTGTTTATTGTAGTTATATAATTTTCTAAAACAATTATAAGCACAAAGTTTTTAACATTTTAGTTTTAGAAAAATAACTAAGATAGAATAAAACAATTTTTTATTTATTTAGCTTAAAATCACAAAAGGTATAATAGTTTATACATATATAAGAAAAACAATATTTTAATTGTTTTCTGTTTGTTGAAATTCTCTGCAAGTTTCTGTAAAGCTGATTAAAAAATTAGTGTTTGCAATTTTTAATCAAGAATATATTTATCAAATTGTATAATAAAATAGATTGGATAAAGAATCTATCAAAGAGTGATTCAAGAACAGTTGCTTGTTTATTTAGTAACCAATAGCAAGCCGTACTACGGTTCTTTCATTTCATAAAATGGAACGGTTCCGTAATTGAATTCCAATAAAGAATCCTTGCTTGTCATCAGACAAAATTGAATAATTCCTTAAAGTATTACGCTGTCAAGTATTTTCTCCAGAGCATCCTGTATACGCGGTATCATATTCCTTGATGGTCACGTGAGCGCATATCCCCTATGAAACTGTACGAGTATGTACTCAGCGCATGTACTCGATGCATGTACGCAAGATCGAGTTTCTGTTGCCAGCACCGTTGCAGTTTAGAAGGATCGCTTTCTTTAGAGAAGTCCAACATGCTTGATACGATTTGCACGTACAAGATTGGATATCCCATGAAAGTAACGTATCGATCAGGGCACGCGCATCTTTTAACGGCCGGCAGAAATGCTATTTTTCGACGTCCGAATCTCGGCAAGACTTTATTACTTAATCTTCCTCTGCTTTCTCTCTCGTTCGCTCTCTTCCTGGGTTTCCTAGAAGATTAAATTCGATTGTTCTTTAAAAGGGAAATCTCAATTCTCTTCTATCTTCAAAAGCGCACGTCTTTCAGCTCCTAAGAAAATGAATAAGTCGCTTCCAGAGAGAAGGGCTATTTTATTTTTAATATGCTTCTATTTTGCGACATTTTCGACTGTGTTAGTCGGAATATTCCCAAGAGAGATTCGAGCTGATTTGTCCTGAGATTAGTACGTTCGAAAGCGTAGAAATTAGTTAATTACGGCTTATCGCCTAAACGGCCACGTTAAGAGGGAGTCAATCAGATCGAATGATTATGTTGCTAAGACGGCTTTCCGACTAATGAGAAACTGTAGATTAGTATGTATCGCCTGCATGCGCGATTCGTCGATATACGCGCATGCTAATGCGCTGCTGCATGTAACCGGTGCGCATCGTAATGACGTGACTTCAAAATCCCTTATGCCGATATTGCACTACCGCCAGCGTACATACGAGCTGCCATGGTGAACACGTATGATCCTTCGTTTTTAAATAGTCGAGCAAAACCTCTCACAATTCACCGTCTTCCTTCAACTTTTTCGCTCTTCGTCGTTTTTGCATCCTTCGGTCTGCCTCATCTCCTCGAAGGGTATTTGTATATTTGCTTACAAATCGCTGATATTTAGCAAGCGTTTCACAACGAATTTCAGAAACGCATATTTCCGCAATTTCTTTGCGAATAATTTAACGTAACAAGATGGCAATATTAAATAGACATTTAATATTAAAGTAGCCGATAAAAATTCAATAGCTGTTTGTCATGAAATCTTGAAACTTAATCCTGTAGAATCTTATGAGAAACTCCGTATATAAAATTCTCTCCCCATTTTTTTTTCGCTGGCACATAATATTGGTGGATTCTGTCGCCCCATCGAAGTTTGTTAGGGGCGTCTGGTTCGAGAAAAGCGAAGGGTCATGCCGATTCTCTGATGTTGCTGATCTATCCTTCCGATTAATGGTAGTAAATCCTGTAGTAGCGATAAAACTCATGCCAACAGTCTTAATCGTTTTTCCATGAATTTACGCGCGCGCGCGCGCGCTCCAACGAAGGCTGGTATACAAAGCACGCGTTCATGAAATGAGGCCCCGTAGACACAAATTGTCTCCCACTTCCTCTATTGAAATATTCCTTTATGAGCAAGGAGTAGAATTTCGCGAGGACGAAAAGGCCGAAAGAACGTGTCGTGTCATTAACGACGACGGGTCTAATTGTGAATTTGTATCGCGGCGTTGATATTACAATACCGAGATAAAGATAAATCGTACTAACTAATTGTCGCCGTAAATATTTAATATCACCGCATGCGACGAGTGTCGTGCATTTTAAAATCGCGTGTACAAGCTGAACCGCCGTCGAGGCTATAAAACGTGCATACGCGCTGTAACGCATGCATTTACATACAAACTGCGGCATAGAGGTCGGCGAATTTCTCGCGCCTCGCTATGCCTTTTATTGGCAACTTTTCAAACTGGATGGGCAACTCAACAAAAGAAGAGAATCGATACATGGTCCATTAACGCCTCGAATACACCAATTTTTTTTACGCGCGAGATACGAAACGCGGATATATATAGTTAAAAAAGTGTACAAATGTTACCGACATAAATTTTGTTCAGCGAAATACAACACGGTTTGAAGCAAAGATTTTTCAATGAAAGTGTTGAATGCAGTTCTTCGAATTATTTTTTATTCGAAAGATGAAACGAAGTGTTGCGCAACGACGGAAAATCAAAACTAGATCTAATAAAGTGGACTATCAAATTATTTCGTTTTCACACGCATGCAATGGACGATATCAACAGAGACAAAATAGTCTCCGCATTCGCCGCAGCCCGATTACGCACGTATCATTCGTTCGCGCGGGAATAGTACTCTCGCGTCCTTGTGTGTCATGTGTGCATAATATAGATGCAACGGGCGACGGCCCCGGGGCACGAAACCGCGGTGCTGCGGCGGCAGCGGCGGCGGCGGCGAAGCCGTAGCCTACTATAGGATGCAAATGTATATTGGCATTATGTTGTTGAAAATTGCGCGACGCGGCTGGTAATCCGACATGCGAATCGACAGCGCGCTCCCAACTCCTTCGAGACACGGAATTCGCGAACAAATGATTCCCGATCATTGCCGCAATTGCATTGCGGCCGGCGGACTTGGTATCGATCGCACGCTTCGGTGGAGATTTTGCAGAGTGAGCATTGTCTCTCGTGCGTTTTTACGAGAATTGAAGTAACGAACAGCGATCCTTAGGGTCTGTTTTGTTAGATTTCCTGCTTTACTTTTACATTACGTTCAAGCTAAGAGCAATTCTCGTTACAGATAAATATGATTTATACTTAAATAGATTACGTTGTTCGCAAAAGAGTTCGCAAAATCTTTAAAATTCGACCAATGCATTTCGGGTCGGGTTAACGAATATTTTTCTCAAAAATATACATCGAATATATTTTGTAAACTATGTATTGTGCTGTTTGTTCGAGCGAATATTTATGTACGTTTCAATTTCAATCCTCGTTTAATAACATCTGCTGTTATGACAATTTTACGCAATTAGTTGGTTATTCGATTTTCTGAAAATGAAATTTTCTTTCAATTTATTTGTATTTTTCCTAAAAAAAAAGTTGTCAGGGACCTTTGAATTCTTTGTCAGCTATTACTTTATTCGACCGATATTTCCATATTTTGCGCATTTTTCGCATTTGGCAAATTAATTGCGCGAGATTAAAACGCTCACTCCGGGGTGTAATGCAGTGCATAAGTTAATAATAAAAATACACAAGAAATTCTGACGAGAGATGAGCGGCCTCTCTTTGTTCCGAGCGGAACGATAAATTGCGAATAACGTTCGATGCATGGCACGCGCGACATTTCAAAGGCCTCGGCTTTGCCCCGTAAAGTGCAATGGCTGCGGGGGGTGGCTTTGGCCATCTATTAAATCCTGCGCGCTCACTGATTCGAGCATTAAAACTTTAGGTCATCGAGCAACGTACGCCTATGGCGATCCATGAAAGAGGTCGCTTCGCTGTGCAAGGCATAACTGTTTGAAAAGGAATAACTGTTGTGTAATCGTCAGCCGAACGGGGAGGGGGCGGGGACGAAGGGACGGCTCGGCTGCGCATCCCTGGTCCATTTGATTTAATTGAATTCTAGTCACGTTCCCATCATTCTCCGTCATCAACGTTCAGTAAACTAAGCTTTTTGCGATCCATTTAACAAATCACCGCGACAGCGTTTGTATCGAGATTATTTTGCAACGTCGTTCACGCTATCGGCGTGATTGTTAAATTTCTCGCTCGCCTATCGTTTCGCGTGAATTTCACTTTCTATTTCTCCAATAAGACGAATTTGATTTTAGAACTCACATGTGTGTAAATGTTATATATTCTAGCATCGCAAAAAATACTGGAAAAAAAATCCGAGAGCTTGTAGCGTGTTCGTATCGATGCGGATCGAAATTGTGCTTGATCCGTTTCGGCTCTTGTCGAATGTCGTTACGACACTCAAGAGTAGCCCGTGCCATCAAGAGAGACGTGCTGGTAACAAGGCCTCTGTTAAATGTCATTTAAATACCACGCTACCGCCTGGACACTGGTCATTCACCGTACGCCCACGCGATAGTACGGAGCGCAGGCCACCGTGAAATTACCAGCGTAGTAGCGAAGGCTTCGTATCATATTTCAATTTTTCTACGTGAACGGTACGATGCATTTGAGCCGGCGTGGCGTGCATAAAGCTCACGTTACGTCGAGGGCGTGAAAATAAATGCAGTCGTGCCGATTTTCTTCTTTTTTTTTCATCGGCTATCCTGACTTCCCTTCCGCGCCCGATGCAATCGCGATAAAGCGACGCGTGTCGATGAAGCATTTAGCCGCGGCTAACATTAATAAGATTTTTTTCGCCGCTCCGTATAAAATCCGACTCGCGTTTACGCGACGCATGCGATATCGCAGTCGCTAAATTCGTTTCACCGTAAAAGCGTAATAAAAGAGTGCGATCTCATAAAGGGTTTCCAGCTCATTCGTACGCGATAACGCTCGGGTGTAATTAAGCCATTGCATCCCGCTGCCTGATTAAAAGGATTAAAATACACCCCTCCATTTTGCGCCGCGTTATATTAATAGTAATCTACGAATGTCCCGTCCGACATTACACGATTTGACAGGAGTTATCTCGCACGGCTTTAATGGAATTTGTTGATTAATATCCCTAGAATTAATACGGAAATATCGCGCTCGCTAAATTGCTTCGCTATTGCACGATCGAGTTTTTGTTATTGCATTCGGCGACTATCAGCGTTGCAAATTCGATCGCGCTATGCGTTTCAAGTGCATTTGTCATTACCCGCTCGTTTGTAGGACAGTTTTTAAAACAGGTTTCGATTTATTTTTAGATAGGACGGCTTATGTGTTACTCTACTGCTTCAATTTTTCATATGAGCTTTTTTACGCGAATGTAAAATAAAAGAAATTACGCCACGAATAAATACGATAGACATTATACAGCAAGATATTAATTGTTTCATAGAGTTATTAATTTATGAAATTATTAATTAACTATTCATATATATTGTAAATTACCGTTTCACAGAGAATAACCAAAGATGGTTATTGCACGTATAATAATGATATTATGTACATTTATAGAATTACTAATAAATGCCACGTATCTATTGATCTGCAGTATTATAGTCGCTGTAATATCACTTTATATAATTAACTTTAGAATCAGAATATAAAACAAATTATACGTAAGACAATGAAACCCGATTAAATATATTGAATAAGGGAGAAAGTCATTTTTTTTATATTGTGTCGCGCTTCAGTTATTTCATTTATTCTATTTATCATTTATATTCTAAGCATACATTATTAGTGTTGCACTTGATCTTCTTTCAAGTTTATTCTCTGTCGTTATTCTTTTGTATTTTTTGTATTTACTGCATTGTCTGCTACTTTCTTTCAATCTGCTACTTATTCATCTCTTGAAGAATATACGTGAGAAAGAAATAAACTATTTCTCGCTCGGTTTTATAATCGAAGATACAGCTATGATTTCATATTCTCGTTGCTTTTCTATCTCACGTATACTATTTCATCGCGCACTAATGAAAAACCTGATAAAAGAGACAGATTTTTGCAAAGACACTAACGGTGGCCACATTGTACAAAAATATTTAAACATAAATATTGCGAATTTTGTTATCACAAAATCGCACAACGAGGCAGTGTTCTCTTTAACGCAGCATATCGGGATGCGCGAGATAAAGCACTTTGCCATTCGGGGAGGACTCGATCGTTCGGATGGCAAAATAACAGACCCCGGCTGGCATGAGATTTTATGGGTATAGACGGATACTCGATGCGGTCCATACTCCGCTGTACACATATGCATTCAAAAAGTGCCGCCCATACTGGAAGTTGCAGCGCGTTGCAGCCGAATGTGGAGGCATATTTTCAAACAAACCTTTTTTATGGACCGGTTTGTACTGGTGAGTAATAAAACACTTCGGTACTTCTACAGGGTGGTTTGATCCTGCGCATGTATTGAATGGCTTTGCCCTCGAATCGTTCAGTTCAAATTCGCGTAACATCCTTAGAGAGCCGAAAAATATGCGATGTTGTATCAGTGGGAAAAAAAAATATTATTCTATAAAAAAATATACATTCTTCAAAGAAAAAAATTGGGCCACTTGATCAAAAGACACTAGCTTTTTCGATCAATGTATATAATTAATTATATTTGTTCCACGCAGGCTGAATACACAAAAGCGTTAATCCCATATAATTTCCCATGCCATGCAGTCACGTTGCGGAGCGGGCGCAAGAGGAAATTGTAGACGAGATTGTCGATTCGTAAGGTAGATTAAAGAAATAAAACGCAGCTTCTTCGGCAACGTGTACAGCGTTAAAAGCTCCGTATTGTATTTCTTATTTAAGCGGTCGAAGCGAGAAGCACACGATGAGTGTGAAAACTCCGGACGGACGTAGAGGAGCGTCTTAAAAAAATCTTCGGGGAAAAGTACGGGAAAGGTAGAGTTTTCACGTGGTTTCCCGGGCACTTTCTTCTTTCCTGTCTGTTAGTCTACCGTCTTTGCTCTTCCACCACGGAGACTAGTTTGCTTTTTCCACGTCACGGAATCGCCGCCGCAGAAAACGGTGTGCAGACCTTGCAGTTGTTGAATCTTCTGTGTTTGTACATTATCGCAGGAAGAAAAGGGAATGCATAAAATAGAGCATGCTATATATCTTACTTTAAATCATAATTGTGAACCTCTTAAATTTTATATGTGACTTATTCTTTAACTTATACATAAATTGATAAAATAGAAAGAAATCAATGAATCATATACGCTAAATGCGTAAGGCATGGTATATAACTATAATTATAAACTTTTATTTTCGTACGACTGTAAAATTTCTGTTTCGGTGTACAATTCATTCGTCTTCATTAATGTGTACAGCAAACTTACTATATATGATTAAGGTAAATTGAACTGAATTGAATTGAATGGATATACCAATCTTCCTACTTTAACGCAACGCGTTCGTCCGTGCAGTTCCAAAACAACCATTGATTTTTTGCATTCCAATGCTGTCATTCTCTCTCTCTCTCTCATACCCTTATTTGCGAAAATGCAAATATCCATACAAAGCATCAGACAATTATTCGGATTTAATAGTCTACGAGAATGCTTATTGCCATCTATTCGTGGAACATATTGTCTATAGTCGGATGAGTTCGTTGTATATTTCCATTTCTCATAGCAAAACCTGCGTGGAAATAATAATGGATATTGCTCACATATTTGAATGTGTATATGATGTCATTTGTTTATATAATACAAGTAATGGAATGCGTTCTACAATTTTCTACTATTTTATACAATCTTTTTGAGCTATTACCGAATCTTTTATCAACTTTAATAGTTGCAAGAATAATTTCTTTGCGGACGACAGTTATCTTTCGGATAGAAAGACACTTACGTTGCTCTTTCGCACGGCAGTGAATGACGAGAGATGTACTCGCAACAATACTTTTGTCCTTGAGTCACGATCGGGTTTATTCAACAAGAATAGTGTCCCTCTTTCCGTACTCTTGGCACCGACCAGTTGAATCCCTTGGTCGTCGGCTAAAAATCCGGAACTGTTTGTCTTCGGACGTAGTGACCCCGAGATTTATGGAACCAACAAAAAAGCTCGCGTTCCGGACGACAGGATAGTAACTCCGGGCCGGGTTGTATCGATTCGCGTCGTCGAGCGAAATCGTACAAGAAATTCCGGCCCATCCGTCAACTTGTTATCGAACGTTAGTAATCGCGGCGAGAATCGGACGAGCGAGTTTTAAGTTGCCATTGGCAAGGCACACGCGAATATATATTCCGGATTAAATCGAGGACGAGGTCAAGGGTGAATTCCAGCGGGGCCGTCTTTAAAATCCGGACGAACTTTGGTGGTACCACCACCGCCTTCTGTGTGTAATCTGCCTCTACCTGGGATCACGCGCAATCTCGATTGCCGATCTAAATTATCTCGCTAATTTCGCCCGGTATCGATTGTACACAAATCGGGATTTCTCTTATCCCTCAGAGTATCTTAATTGCACATCGAAATCGTACGCGGCTATTTCCTTGGAAATGGAACATGAGATCAGACCTTCTTGACCTTTCTTTACTTAAGAGTAATTTAAATTGTTATTAAAACTTGTCTTTTGCATAGAATATATCTTTAAATTGCTACGTAAAGAAAAATAATACAAACAGTACTGAAATATAAGTTGAAGATATGTCATAGGTCATATTTTTAATTGCGATAATATTTATCTATGGTGTTTTAGTCAAGAGAAATATTCTCCATAAGAAATATTTAATACGTAAAAATATGAAAGAAGTTAATTAAGGGATAACGACAGCCCTTCCCTGGTGAGAGGTTTCCTGGGGGTATTATAACGATCTCTGAACTTTGTTATACGGAAGAGATTTGATCGCGTCTCTTGCTTATTTTATTACGAATATATCAAAAGTATTCGAAATCGGCTTCCATTATTTTATAGCACTTTCTCTCGCGAATATATACGGCCAACCTGGAACGTGTTGTCGTATTATTATTGCATTTATTGCAATATTCGTACATATTTCTGTTATGAGTCAAACTCAATTTATTCTTTCCATTTGAAAAACGCAATTCTCCATTTATACGCGATAAAACCGAATCGAGACCACAATCCATTTATGTAAAATGAGAAATTAAAGTGCGTGTCTCGCGTAAAAAAAATTACAGAAACAGAATTACGTCCGCATTATCATCGTGAATCGATACAATGTCGATTCGACAAGTTGATTTATTCTATTCGGCCTCAATATATTTGAAAGCTATATTTCATTCGATATTACAAAACGGATAGTAATAAATCTCACTAATTTAAGAAAAGAAAAATCTATATTAAACAAAGAATTTAACTTATTTCAAACAAGAAACTACTTATAAGTTTGTGCAAATTACTTGTACAAGATAATTGAGAATCTTGAATATTTCGGAAATAAATGGAATTTTTTCCTTAGTGGAAACCATCTCGTATAAATTTGTTTCTTTCATATTGTGTCAAAAATCGATTCTCTTTATCGTTGCTAATAAAATACTTTAAATGATTCGATCCTTGCAAGTAATCCTTGACGGTGCGCTCTCGTGCTGTCTCTCCTTCAACGATTTTGGAAATTAATCGCGTTGCTCGGACCTCAAACCACGTAAATCGGCTTACGTACGTCCGGAATTTCTGCGGCCGCGCGTATCTCGCGCTCCTGCGTGATCAACACCAACTATGCTCTCAACGCGGTGTTGGACGCTGGTGTGCGTGCGTGTGTGTGCGCACAGATATACGATGCAGGGTAGGGCGCGGGCGGACGCCCGCTGTACTTCGGAAGCTTTTAGTCGTTTCATACCGATTCGCAGCTTAATTACATGGAGGAGAGCCGTTCAGATGAAACTCAACCAAGGCGAAACTGTGTGCGCGAAACTGCCCGAATATCCTATTCGACGTTAATGATGCTACTGACCCGCAAGCCCGCCCCTCTCGAGCCCCGGTCCACTATCGTATTGCCGGGCTCCAATCTCCCAGTCACAAATTACAGGACGAAACTAGGTACGTGCTCGGCTTTTCTCAAGATCCATAAGGACTCTTGCGGAGTTACGAGAAGAAGAAGCTCCGGGAATTACCACGCGTCCGCGTAATCACGACGAATGAACATTAACGTAACGCGCGCGCAGAGAGCGCGGGGCAAGGGTATTTCTCCGTAATCCGCTGGGGCTTTTCCGACGGGGGAGATTCGGGAAGAGACTCGCGCCTTCAATTAGAATTCGCAAGTCTCTTCGGTAACTCGATCAATTTCAAGTTGCTTGACACCTATTATTTACGACAAAGACTCGGCAAACTCGATGAAGCTTGCGCTTGCGGCACTAACCCATACTCGAAATATATATAACGTATCGGCTTGTAGCGACCATACTCGAGTACACCGGCATCGGAGCGTCGATGTATGATCGGGGGATGAGAGTCGGTGAACTGGCCTTCAATTTTTGGCTCTACCATCAAACACGATCGCCCCCCGATCGATCGTGGCGCTCATTCTCCAACCGTAAATTGAATTCCACGGATTACGTATATTGTCCGATGGAAATCCGTACGTGATGCGCGATAAATCCCCACTGCCGGACCGAAAACACAGTAAATATTCGGACATATCGATTCACTGTATCGGCGGGAGGAGGAGCAGGCGCGCTGGCTTTTGCGTCTCGAGGCCGTCTCGAGACCACGAGAGCGTGATATATCGAGCTCGGCGATCTAATGGTCCGTTCGTGTGCAGGTGTTCTCGATGATGTCACGTAGGCCGGACAGCAAAGCGACCCTCCCGCCCGACCAATGTTGCAGTGGCGACGGCGCGCGGCGCCGCCCGGCGGTCGGACCGCCGGGTATGTCGGTTTGCATGTAAAACAAGAGCTTTTATCCTGACCGCAATTAATGAAAGACTCTATACTTTGCGAACGTTAAACGCCGACATTGCGCGGCTGAGAGCGCGCAATGTCGGCGCGCGCATTTTGATAGTCGGATAGCGCGCAACCGGCGGTCTCATTAAAAGCGGTTGTAATCAAAACACCAACGACGCGGATAAGAGGCTTTGCCTCTGCCATTTGTTACGCGAAACTACAATGTCCCGGTCGCGCGCTCTGTATTTCTATTGTATTTTAATGCGATCGTTCACATTCGCGCCGTACACGCGAAAAGTAAGATCGGTGTATCTTTTATGCCGTTAATTAACTCACCCGCGTTTCGTGTATCGCTATGCAGCCCCCGTTTCGTGTCTCGCTATGCGCGCTATAAATATGTTTATTAAATTAATAGCTTCCTGTAAACTTTGGCGGGATTACAACATAGGATAATATCGTCTGATATTCAGATACCGGCAGGCATGCTCGAATCAGCGAACAATGTGTACAGAAAATTCGATATTTGAGAAATTCCAGTATCTGAATACTTCGGATCAAGACCCCTCCCCCCTCCCGCATTCGAATCTATTCGAAATATCCGGGTATTCGTACGGATATCGAGATGATGTTTACTCAAGTGCTCGCTCGGAGACGCGAAGAATTTTCGGATCGACACGCGGCAGCGTGTCGTCGCTGCGGGGTCCACGAGGGTGGGAGCTTCCACGCCCGCCTTACCATGGAGTGGCCGGGGCTAAATTGAGTAGCGCGACGCGCGCCTTGCGAGTACCGCATAATGCGGCTTGACCCGGCCGGGACCTCGCGTGTAAAAGCCATAACTAACCTACAAATATCCCTGGGAAAGTTCTGTCCTGACCTCCGCTACCGTTCGCGAGCCTAGCCGACGTAAACCGCATTGCCATTAAATGCCAGAACCCCACAGGCTGGACGCTGGGTGGTCAGCGTGCCGGGGGTGAAACCGGAGGATCCTATTCTGTCTCCCCACCTCCCCCTCCCTTCCTGTTGCCATATGCAGCTCCTAAATATTTGACGATTCCCCAATGATCAATTATTAACCGCCCTTTTACCGTAATTGCCGCGAACGGATTTATGCATCGATGAGAGAGCGCGAACGACAACGTTTGGCTTGGAATCTCGCTGCCACGAGGGTCGATCACTCGTACGATTCGAGGATTGGCAAAACGACGAGATAGAGAATAATCGTATCCGACTCGAATGATAAATTGGCTTTTTGTTCGATTTAGATGTTATCTTTTGTCAGGAGGTTCTTGCGTATATTGGAAGAAGTTCGATCATTTTCAGCTTGAGTTCGAGTAATTAATTATTATTATTATTAACTGCTCAAATCTTCAAGTACCGCAGCTTTTTTCCTCTTTAAACTCTGTAATTTTTAAATAGATTTCTGTATTTCTTCTCTCATGCAAATTTATGTTCTAACTTAACGTACCGTAGCCTCAGAATTTTCATAAAGCATGTTATGAACTGCAAATATTTCTTTCTGTTTCAGGTAAGTGGTCTCGCTACAGTGTAAGTGATATTTATTTTTGGGAGCCGCCATTGTTTTAACGTAGGTATGAAAATGAAGATTACGTAGGCGAATACATACGCGCGTAAGTTAATTATCATTCTTATGAATTTTATCTTAGAACGTAGATATCTAGGGCGCACCGATATTAGAAGAGAACGCTTTTCCATATGTGTGTGTGGCACAGAATTAATTAAGGAAAATGGTAGGGTGAGGTCGCAGCTAATTATGAAAGGCAAACAGATGCGCGTCGATACGCTCGATTTTGCACCGCGGTGCAACGGGCTCGAATTCGCCAGACAAATAACAGTTAGCAGATCCGAGGCAGTTGTTACGTATTATCTGCACAAAACTGAGAGACGATCTTACACCCGCGAGCTAATTAGGCAGACGAATCACGTGCGGTGCGTGGCGCGTATAACTCGTCGCTGTCAACGATATTCCGCGAAATGTGGCAGATTAACTCGCGGGATCCTAGCAGAAAGCGGCGGCATTGTAGCGCGGCACGTCAGCACGACGAGCGGCGGGAGGGCGGAGGGAAGTAAGAGAGATGTGGCCTAGTTCGCCCTATCAGATCTACGAGGGTGGATGCTGCAGATACACGTGGCGCGATACAGCAAACACATCGGGCCACACTTGGCACTCAATGTTGTAATACGACGGCGCGCGCGAGACACCGTTATTAGTATTCAGTTTGTTTCGCCGCAGCAGATGCAGTTAACCCCAGGTCACGGAATCACGTTACGACCGTACGACGAGGCGGCTGATATCCCGCTGATATTTCCGTTGAATTTCGCTGCTAACGCCCGCGACGTAAAATTGTCCGGACTAATTATTTCGAGCGAGCGCGAGCCCGACCGACTTCGCGACGTGCTTCTGAATTCCGCTCCGCACACATGGCAGTTGCGAATGACACGCGAACGCGTCTACCGTTGGCGAGGATGAATAAAGCGTTTCTTTTCTTTTTCTTTTTTTTTCCACGTGAACATTGAATCAGGGTTTTGCATCAATCCTTATACATCCACTACAGGCGGTTCTGATTAGTATGCGGTCAGCAGTGTTGCGTCAGGTGCCATCCGGAGGTCTGTTGCCACGGTTATTGGCCCACAATGCGCATAAACGTATGTCCGCTAGGCTAAAACCAATAACTAATTACAGGCTCCCGCATTCATTAACCACACGCGTGAAAACAGTGATCGCCATGGCCAGCCCCAGCCGGTCGTAACGACTGTCCTGGCGCGGCTGTCGAACTCGCTCTCATCACACAAGAACATGTGTATTAATTGGCGAACGCAAAGTCGTGATCCTCCTCTTCGTACGTTCGCTCCGAATACTTCCGAGGGAGGATTCGGACTCGTATCATATATTTTGCGTAATGAAGATGCCCCTTTTCCCATGTCGTTTCTGCAATTTTTATTTTCTTTAGAGCGCATTGCCCCGCTGTACATTTTATGCAAGATTACATTTGCAACCGAGAAAAGAAAGTTGCATTATGTATTCACGAGTTATAAGAGTTCGACGGTTGCAGTTCGTGTTTAAGCTCCCATTTGCCTTTTAGTCGCGCATTTAACCGCGATGTGCAAAATTAATTAAAGAAAGTTTTCAGCGTGCTGGGCGTCTTAAAAGGACGCGAGAAAATTAGTCGACGTCAGCGGTTTAAGTCGACCGGATTTACTCGCGCGCGTCGATCAATCGTTAACGAAAGCGCCGCAAGCGCGAGAGCAATGTTGATTTAACCCGATGAGAGAGAGAGAGATTATGAATCGGCCGGCTCCTGAATATTTATAGATTTCAGAAAGGAATTCTAGAAGAACCCACGGCCACGGAATCGATCGCCCGCGGTACGACGCGTTCGCGAACGCGTGACGTTCCCGCGGACGTGTATATTCCTCGAAGCGTGGCACCGGAAGATGTTATCCCGCGGATAGATGCGAGCTATGAATAAATTTCTTTTAGTGCTTTCACTCGGAATTCGGTGTACCAGGCCCATATTTGTATACGTCGACTGTAGTCGCTCTCCCGAATTTTCACGACTGGCAGACTTTATGGATGTCGTGGCGCATTTTTAGGACATGAATTTTCGGCGGAAACTATTATGACCCAGCATTACAAGGGTGGGGGAGAGCTCGTTGACGGTGTTTCTGTTTTATATTAGCTGCATTTTCCCGCGACACCAGATACGCTTACAGGAATTTTAGTTATTCTCTGACGCGTGTGTGGAATAATTTCGCGCGTTACGTGATGAAATTTGTTGCGCTAAATGTCCCGCATGTATGCTCGCGCGAGACAGATAGCGCTGGTTAGTTGTTTTTCCTTTTCACCGCGGCGTAAGATGAACCAATTTTGTGATACAATATTACGATCTATGATATGATCTCTTTCAATGAAACACCATCAATAACTCTTAATGTTCATTTTAAAGTTAAAGCATTCCACTGGTGCTGGCCGATGTAACACATTTTTACGCAAATATGGTCTGTCGGAAATTCCGGTTAAAAAGTCTCGCCGTTTGCGAACGCATAAAACGATTTCTTAATTCCATTAAAACTGCAGACCGGAAGGAATTTTCGGAACTTTTAAATCCACTAACGTTGTAGACTCTTCTGCAGAATGGAACACGCGGCAAACATCGCATTTCTCTAACTCGTAATTGCATGAATTTTTAAATTGCATCGATGAAATTATTCAGTCACCGGCGCTATCTCTCGCAGGATTTATAGAAAAATGTCGTAAAAATTCTGAGCATTCAGCTGATGCATTATACATTAAATATCTCTCATATCTCGTGTTACGAATCAGTAAATATCTCATGTTACTATTCAGTATTCTATATACAGCATATGAAATATAGCAGCGTCCGATGCAATTTCAACTTAATAGCGGCGCAAATCGCTATAATAGTCGTGGGGATGCGCGAATAATCTAATGAATAGAAATACCCGGGAGAGAACAGTACACAGATAGAAACTATGAGACACCCGGTAATATATCCATTGCACGATTCAGTGTATATTTCTCTTGCCGATTGAAACTCTTTCCGCCGCGATGTCTTCTTTTCTTTTTTTTTTACCCGCATCGACAATCTCGGCTACTCCATCATACGTTCATCAGATAGAAATTCCTTCGTATCTCATAGCGGTGCTTCATTCATCGCCGCCAACCTTACACTCTTCAAGAGAATCTATAATACCGCCGCCAATGAAAGTCTTCTCCATTCAGCCCGCCTCCCTGCTGCAGCCTCCCCCCACGTATTTCGTTCACGCTCCGTAAAACTTCAATGTCCACGTGCAGAATCACGATCGGAAGCAGGAAGCATCCGATCGTCCGTTCGCCCGAAAGCAATGTTTCCCCCGAAGATGGAGTTTGCCCGTAGTTTCGCCATGCGACGAGGTACAAAGCAACGCGACAGATTTCGAAAGTTACTCGCGATTTCTTTAGCGCTGAGATTAGAGAGCCGTGGCGGTCAATTACCCGCGGATTAAATGGACGGTCGGTGATGCTCAACAGACCTCTTCGCGGAACTTCCTCAATTGCACGCTGTGTTTCTTGGCGAAATTATAGTTTTATAACAATCTCACACTGAAAAAAAATCTGGTTAAAAACGGACGAATCAGAAAATCTTGTAGGAGTTGATCAAGTATTCTGATTATTTTAATAAAAATTCTGATTATTATAAATTATAAAGTATTGAATTCTATTATAATAATAACCAGAATACTTGATCAATTTCTAAAAGATTTTCTGATTCGTCCGTTTTCAACCAGATTTTTTTCTGTGCATTTTCTCACTGATTTACGATCGGTAGAATGGAGTAAAATTTGTTATCGTACATATTTTACTTTAATACATTATATCTCTTGGAATTTATATAATTTATAAAATTGAAAAATATATAAAGATGGAAAAAAATAAAAATATTGCTCGAAGGAAAGACTGAAACGAAATAAAATTTCCGTCTTTTAACATCAATGCATACTCGCGCGATAGGAAAAGCTCCTTAAAACTGCGAAAGAACACGAGTATCATATCGTGGAAGCAGAAAAGTGAAGGAACGGCTTACGTTACGGCACGTTTTAATCTACCCTCGGTCCTTCAGCTGGAGGTCACGTGATTTGATCGTTAGATTGGCGGTAGGACGCCCAGAACCAAATTAGAAAGCGGAGTAATTGCGGGCCGTTTGCACGCTATCGACCACAGTAACTGACCGAAATAACATGGCTTGGTATCCACGGCTGAGCCAACGTAGCGCATAGGCACCCCCCCCCCTTCCCCATATCCCCCGGTGAATCAGTGCTCGCTTCCCCGATTTGCGTTGCGTATTAAGTGCTCGTTCTGTCTGGCGCGGCGGAAGAGAAAAATTTCGAGTGGTCGCCCACGGAAATTGCGCGCGGCGTGCCGTGACGTCCGACAAATGTACATGCCTGGAGTTCTACGCGGGAAACACTGATGCGAATAAAAAAGCGCTGCCTTTTTGTCACTATTTTCTAGTAGACGTCTGCCATTTTTCAAGTAGAAATCTGCGTGCGCGGGGGGAGGCCATTCGCACATAGAAATTGTTTCGCGAAAGCCGTCACAATCGCGCTTTTCTGGTTTCCGCCCGGTAACGCCGGCTTCGATGTTGTATGTACCTTTTGGACTCTAACTGAATTACTTCCGTAATTCAAACAGTGGAAAACGGGGGAAACAAAACTCAATGGTACGATAAATCGTCCGCGTGACCCATATTTCTCTCTCTTTTTCTTTCTCTCTCTGTCTCCCTTTCAGTATATCCATCCTAAGAATATTCCCTACTTTCTAAGTTGACGAATAAAAGAAAATTATGGTACATGTGCGACCTCATATCTTGATAAGAAAATACGTCTGTGGGGAAGCGACTTAGAAAAAAATTTGTTTTCCCAAATTATTTCCTCCGCTTTTCTACGGTAGCGCCGCACGCCATCGGAATGATTAATTACAACGATTTTTACACACTTCAGCCCTAATGTGTAACACGTGTGACGGATAAACAGAGTTGTTTAAGAAATTTAACCGAGACGTGAATTTATTCCGCGTGCAAGGCAACACTTTTGTATGTCGCTCGCAAAAGTCTCGATGTAGTCGCGCTCGCTCATGTATGTAGGATGCACGCTGGCATATCGAATGTATCCAAGAGCTAAGTTGAGCCAGTCCTAAATGCACCGAGATATCGTATAAACGTCTCATACGTCTGTCGGGATGAGACGTTGGCTCAATATGCGCGCCGAGCTCGCGTGCGCGCGTGAGCGAAACGGTTTCGCCGATATATTTCTTCCCGGTATTTTTCTCTATTTTCCCCGGACGTCGAGATCCGGCGCGACTGAACGTACACGGAAGACAGAGCTAGGCATCGTAAAATCCCAGCGAGCCGTCCAATTCCGTTAAAAGTGAGTCCGATGGAAAATTGTCGACGCTACTGACTTACCCTCACGAAAAAGCTGCACATGGTGATGAAAGCAAGGAAACTGCTCGTGCCTGCTGTGCACATTCTCTCTCTTTCTTTCTCTCTCTTTCTCTTTCTCTTGTGATTCTTCTCTGCTCGGATTAGAAGATTAAATTTGAGTCCGGTCGATCGCGCACAGGTCGATGGCCCACTCGATCGAGTACAATCGAGTCCTGCTCGTCCGATTACACGCTGCGACGGCGACGTACAATTTCGCATCGAAAGATTAGCTTCCTCCTGGATATCCGGTAAATATTAGAGCTACATTTGGCTCTTGATACGTCGTTAATTCGGATGGCTGAATCGATCGACGATCGTCGAACTGCTATCCGATAGAAGTAAACGGATTATTTTTGTTGGAAACAAAAGCATTTCGCAACGACGCATAAGAATCGTGAATGCTAAAGCCGGGATATTTCCAGAGCGACGGAGTGCTTGTTAAGCCGTGACTCTTGAAATTCTTACAATTACTACTGCGATTACGATTGTGGATTATGCAATTGTGACGGTTATACATCGCGTATTGAACAAGTGTTGGAAATTTTATTAACTATACATGATTGACGATGCTTTATTTAATATAATTGCTAGGTTGTTGCGAAATACGCTATATATTTTTCTCTTTATTGGTTATTTTATACGTTCAAAAGAAAGGAAGGAAAAAATATCCTTTGCACGATATTGCGATATGTCAATTATATGTGGGCTGTAAATAAAATCTGAAACACGAGGAAACTTTACATTTACGATGTTTTACTAAGAATAACGTAACGTCACGCCTGTCCGAATTGACCGATGAAATGCAAATTATATTAAGGCATGAATCAAGATTTGCAGGCATAGCAGAACTTTAACGATATCGAGTATCACGTCATGGTTGAATCTAATCTAGGTATACTTGATGTTACACAAAAATATACTAACATTATACGAAATTTGTTATTCGAGAAATCACGTTGCATATTTAATTCTACAGATCCACATTTAGTTATACGTTTAGTTTCGACAGAAGGAAGGAATAAAAATAAATCGTAAGAAGCGTAAGAAAAACGGATTTTTATTTGTATAATTTAGATCTTGGTATCTCGAACAAGTGCGGGCTCGAGCGAATATGCATCTCAGAGATGGCGATGCACCCGCTCGTCGGAGATGCGGCGCGTCGTGTCGCTCATACGCTTGTTAAATTTCCCGTTCTCTTTCTACGGTTTCTGGTGGCCGTGTGGTCGAGCGCGTCGACTTGCACGAGGTGGTGGCATTTAAATTCGCGAGTGGTCGTGATTGCGCTCGAGCGCGTACCAGCCCTCTCGATCGCGAGAGCTTGATATCGCTGATTCAATTGTTCTTCTCTTCTCGTTTCTCTCCCCTTTCCTCATTCTCTCTCTCTCTCTCTCTCTCTCAAAAGAGAGATTTACTCCTTCTCCTCATACTGATCTCCGGTTCCTCTTTGCTCTCACACCCCTTCCTTCTCTTTCTCGCTCTCTTTGCATTTCCTGGCCGGTTTCTCGAGTCGCCCCTCCTTGAACGCCCTATCAACTTGAAAACTTCGATGATTTCCCATCGCCGTCCGATCTGACATCTCGTCCTGTGGCACGATGGAACTCTTTAATCCCCAATTCCTGGTTCGCTCCGCTACGCAAGCTATCTGCTTTCGTTATTTGGGTCACGAAACTTCCTGTCGAAGGCGAAAGATTGAAAGGACAGAAAACCCAAATTCTTACGAAAATTCTATTGTAGTATATAAGTTATTATCTTTCTTTTATATAACGTGCATCTGATATTAATTTAACAGCAACTGAACTCAATTTGATTCGATAAATATACTTCGGATAGTCCAACAACAAATTATAATTATTTTAATTTAATAATAACCAAACTCAATTCGGATTCGATAAATGTACTTCCGATAGTCCGCCAACAAATTATTATTATTCCAATTCATAACGAGGAAATGTAATCATATTTCGATGCTGTGGTAAACTTATTATTCAACTCGATAATATTATACTACTGTTTTAAATTACCTATACTCCCATATGCAATACCGTAGCAAGATTTTAAAGATGTGTTTGGTCTTAAATTAAAATTCTCACGCGATCGTTACACAAAATTAATTATTACAGTAAAGAGAAAGGAGACTAACACCCGTATTCATAGATAGTTCTTATTTTAAGGATTGAGGAAACCTTATTGGAGAATTCCTTATTTTATCAAGGTTTCCTTGTTTCATAATCAGACCTTATTTCTCAATCATGATACATATATCGTTTCGATAGTCAAAAATCTGCATCTTCTACATTATCATCTTCAAATTCAATGTTCAAATTATTTTAAAAAAATCGTTATCCATAATTATTCACATATGTACATGTAACAAACATACTCACTAATACTCCAATTGATATTTTAGCAGGTTATAAAATCGTTTTCACGCCTCAAGGAAGCTCTCCGTTTTTCCTTGAGAGAAGGAAATCAATAAGACTCCTTACTTGGTCAAGAAAGGTCTGAAATGTTTGTTGAAATAAAATTCGTTTAGCTCAATAAGAAGTTCTTACTTATCAAGGGAAATCTATGAATACGGGTATAAGGTACAAGCAGCCGAACTAAAACTGAATCAAGTAAAGGAACGCGAACAAATGCAAATGAATAATTTGCTATAATGATCGCGGATGCTAAACGCGAATATAATGACACTTGTAAGCTGAGACTTTGGACGTTAGGCGTGTTGGCTGTCACGATCACGTACTCGCCGTTACGTGCGCGATATACTCGCATCACTTAAACACGTGTACGTGAGTGCATGCGTGCGATATATCCGGTCAGCTTTCCCGCCACCGATTCGATATTTCTTGTCGCAAATAATAGCGCGGGCGGCCCTGTTTATTTACTGCGCGTTTTATCTCAATGGCTCGTGAACTCGCACACGTGCGGAGAGTTAAATGCACCTCCGTTCGATGCCGCACGAATTGCACAGCCAACAGAAGAGGCCGCGCGTGCGCGCGCGAGATCGTGTACACGCAAAGAACAGGTTGAGGTTTATTGCCAATAACGAAGCAAGGCAAGAGTGCTCTTTCGAGTGGCGTCCGTGTTAAGCTGAAATTATGCGCTTTTGATGCTTGGTTTGCGTTTTTTTATTCTCTCTCTCTCTCTCTCTCTCTCTCTCTGGCCTACTCCGATATAAGCATACGGACGCAGAATTATATCACCAGTTGGGAATACAAACGGTCTCTTATGAAGGGAAAATTTCGCATAATCACAAGTGGAATATTATCACGCGATGTTTTTTCATCAACAACTCGCCAGCGATATTATTTTCCACGAACGAGATCTGTTTTTCGCGCGATTTTCATGATTTTCACGGAGTGCGCTTAATTGATTCGAAAATGTTCGCACACACAATTCGCAGAGCGCGATAATGACCGGCGTGGATACGTTATGAAATATTGCTGCGGCTGCAATTTAGTACTTTATCATACGAACGACTTGTTCCCGGCCCTATCGATCCGCCGCTTATCGCACCGATGTCCTCTTTGTGTTCATATTCACAATGTAAGTACATTAATATTCCTGCACTTGTGAACGAGAGCTTATGCGGGACGCAATTTTTGCATGGGAGTGAAAACTTCTGTCGATAATGAATATGATAACGAGCTTCCCTCGAAAGCATTATTGATGAGAATTTTATAAATTCGATACGTCACTTCTATTGTTTCTTTAGCACATAGACAAGCTGTGACACAGAATTTCGTGGCATTTGACGATCGTGCAGGTGCATTAATAACAAGATTTATACTATAATGCAAAATTGCGTTAAAATGGTTTCATTGCTGTTACAGAAAATACCTTCAAATCCCTCTGAACATAATGTTTAACTGGAATTAGTTAAATTAAATTAACAGCCAAACTTTTTACTTTTACTACGCTAAAATCTTTTTATCTACTTTTTTGCTTTTTTCCGCATAGCTATGATCATTTTTTCGCCATGTATTTACGTGACAGAGTTACATTCATAGCATTTTACGATTTACCTACGGCTCATAATTATCAGTTCACTGTTATATTTATTGTCACAGTAAAGATATGTCACCGAATGATGACTTTGATGCGTTTCTTCTTATCTAAGAAACTCGGAACTATCACTTAAAGTAATTTACGAGGCTTCTAATTTAAAGTAAGGCTTCTCGTAATAAAGTAAAGTACACAAGAATGTAAACAAAAATAATCTAATTTATTTGCAATTTTTTCGTATACTTATTTTTAAATTTTCAATCGTTTATGAT